>JAODAL010008197.1:0-119637 GCA_025379985.1 Phyllomedusa bahiana | reverse complement strand
TCTCTTATCAAAACCCCCCCGCCCTGCTCAAAAATAAAAACTAAAACGGGCAGGAGTTCCCAAATGCAGGGACTTAAGCTGCCCTCTAAAACCTATCCCTTTGCTCAAACCCTTCTTAAATTAAAGATTTTTATCCCTTTACATGAAACCTTTCTTTTTAAAAACAACATCTGTAAACTCCCTAAAATAGGCATCCCAGGAAATTTTCTGTATATAGATGTACTATCAGGGTGGCAGGTTATCCATTTTTCATGAAAACCCCCCCCCTTTTTTTGAAACAGGGCCCGGGGACCTTTGAAAAATTTGGGAACTTCTCCCCCTTTTTTTTCCCCCATACACCTAAAAAGATTGTAAGCTTCACGAGCGGGGCCCCTAAAACCCCTTTGGGGTTTCTCTTCGTAAGTATTTTTAATGTTTTAATGTCTGTCCCGGAAACCCTCGAATTTTTTAAAAGTGCTGCGGAATATTTTGGGCTATTTTAAATAAAAGTTATTATTTTTATTATTATTATCAACTGCTATACCCCAAAAAAACCCCCGGGACTAAAATGGAGTTAGGTTCCCCCCCCCCAAAAGTCATGGCCCCCCATTCGTTAGGGCTTCGGGGGTTCTTAAAACAGAAGCTTTGGCACCCTCATTTAAAACCCTTTTTTACAGAAGTAAATAGGTCATTTTTAAATCAGTGCTATTTTTCTCTTGGAAAGTAATTATAAACATTTTTTGGTTAATTTTTAAAAAAAGAATTTGGGCTATATAGATATGTATAGAAATATAAACATAGATATGTCCATATGAATGTAGATATATCTATCTATAAGAAAGTTAATTTATATACAAAAATAGATAAACTTTTTATATTTTATACTCTGATTTGTTAAATAGCCTACCGCTCAGTAGTCTGCAGGCACTGACTTGTAAAACACAGATGACAGCCAAAACTTTTGTGAGCTTTGAAACAATGATCTTTATATCCAGCACATCCGCTAGATAGTGTACTTTAACACGTTTTGAGCCAAAATATGACTCTTAATCACAGCCATGTGCAGGGAATGAAAATCATTGTTTTTAAAGCTCCCCAGAAAATAAAAAAGGGGTCAGCAAAAATTTTTTTGGTGCTTTCCCCATATTTAAACCCCAAATCATACCTGCCACTTTTCAAATGAGCTTAAAGAAAAGATTTCCCACTGGGGCCCTTTTCAGCACAGCCCCCCCATTTTGGGAAAGCAAAAAAACCCTTTTTTCCCAAACCTATGTATACACAAGCTATACACAAGACTTCTCCTCAGTGTGTATGTACAGTACTAAGCAAAAGCTTCAGGTGGGTGTAGAAAAAAAGCTGCAAAATAAGAATGGGGTTTAAAAAATAGAAGTTTTTAATGTTTTTCTTATTAAAAAAAAGTGAACAAAAGGGGGGAAAACAAAATCAAATCAATTTTGGGGTTTACCATTTTCCTTTTTGGGGGTCCTTTGGAAAGGGTGATTTTGGCCCCAAAAAAGGATGTAGGCTTTAAGGCTATGTTACACAAATTGGACAAAAAACCCCTGAAAAAACCAAAACTAAAAAACTTCCCTAAAATGTGTTTTTTGTCCCGCTGTCAAAAAACTGCTGAAAAAAATGTCCATTTTTTTGGGGGCGGTTTTCACATTTTTTGCCGTGTTTTTTTTTCAGAAAAGGGACAGCTTATTTTTTGCTGTGTATTTCTGCATAAAAGACCCAAAAAAATGCCAAAAAAAAATGGCGGTTTTAATTTCACTCCAATAAAAAAATTTGCCGCCCTGCTCTGTCGTTTTTGGCAACATGTTTTATAAAACCACCAATAGCAAAAACATTTTTACTAGTAAAGTCTATGGGATCTGTTTTCAGTCGTTTTTTAAAGGGTTTTTTTTGAAAAAAAAAAAATTTCTGAAAAAAAAGGCCGTTTTTGTTTGCAGTGGAGACATAAACCTAAAGGCATGTTCACACGCCTTAAAAAGGGGGCCCTATTTGGTCCTTAAATTTCGCACCGGGAAGAGGGGCCAAAAATTTGGGCCCAAAAACGGCCCATTTTAATTACGGTAATTCACAGTTCTCCCCAAAGGGGAATAAAGGATTAGTTTCCCCCTCCCGCCCGGCGAAGCCCCGGTCGGGAAGATAATTTTACATTTGAATTTCTAGCCGCAAATACGCGGCGTAGCAAATTCAAGTCAAAGGGCCGGCGAAGTGCCCCGGCCCCCTGCTCAGTCCCCCCCTCCGCCCCCGAAATTGGGGGCCCACGGCGTAATTGCGGGGCGTAATTACGCCCCTGCAAAATTTCACCCCTGTGAACATTGCTAAGGGGGTGCAGAGGGGGCCCTTTGTGCCAGGCCTGGGTTGTCAAAGGCAGTATTGTAAATGACACTGGTGGGTGGGGAAGGCAGGGCCCTCTTTCCCCTTTTGGGGGAGGTAGGCCTTGGGCCCGGGGGGCCCCCCCGCCCCTTTGGGGGGCCCCCCCCGGGCAGCCACCCCACCTTGCCAGTGGAGGACAGCCCCCTTTCGGGGGTTTCCCGGGGAGGCCACTCTGGGAGGCCGCCGGAACCCCCCCTTTCGTTTTTAAACGAACGCAGGAGATGATGACATCCCCTTCCCGCGCCCCCTGGGATATCCTCGGCCCGGGGGAGCCCCCCAGGCTTCCCGGCCGAGGAAAAAAAACGGGGGCAAAGTCCCGGCGTAGGGGGCGTGAGGATGTCACGCCGCTTCACCGCCCCCCGGGAAAACAAGCTCCCGGGCGGGGAACCCCACAGGGGGGCGGAGTGGTAGGTAACGTTTTTAAATGGGTTTTTTTTCTTAAAAGGGGGACACTGGGGTAAGGGGGGACACTGGTACATGGGGGTACAGGGGGGACACTGGCTACAAGGGGGGGCACTGGCAAAATGGGGGTACAGGGGGGACACTGGCTACAGGGGGCTTCAGGGGGGACACTGGCTACAGGGGGGACAGGGGGGACACTGGGTACAGGGGGGTTTTGGGGGCAAATGGCTACAGGGGGCTACAGGGGGGGGCATGGCCCACAGGGGGAAAATGGGGTACAGGGGCACTGGCTACAGGGGGTACGGGGGACACTGGCTACAGGGGGCTAAAGGGGGACATGGCTTTCAGGGGGCTACGGGGGACACTGGGGTTTCAGGGGGTACGGGGGACACTGGCTACAGGGGGCTAAAGGGGGACCCCCTGGCTTTGGGGGAAAATGGCTACAGGGGGGGACTGGTTTCAGGGAAACCCCCCCGGGGGGGGGGGGGGGACACTGGTACAGGGGGCTTTCAGGGGACAATGGGTTTCAGGGGGCACTGGCTACGGGGGCACTGGGGTACAGGGGGGCTTTCAGGGGGCTAAAAGGGGACACTGGCTACAGGGGGTAAAGGGGAAAAATGGTACAGGGGGTTAACAGGGGGCTCTGGTCAGGGGACCTGGCCTAAAAGGGGGCTGGGGGGGACACGGGTACAAAAGGGGGGCATATGGCTACAGGGGGGGGCAAATGGCTACAGGGGGGACCCCTGGCTTCAGGGGATTTGGTTTCAGGGGGGGTTCAGGGGACACTGGCTACAGGGGGCTAAAGGGGCACTGGCTACAGGGGACATGGTACTGGGGGCATTTTTATAAGGGGGTTTTTTCTGCAGAGGGCTATTTAAAGGGGGCATACAAAAAGGGGCTGTATAAAGGGAATGTATTTAAGGGGGCATGTAAAGGGGGATATTTTAGGGGGGATATACAGGGGGCTATATTCTTCGGGACCTAAGTTATTAAAGGGGGGTATATTTAAAAGGGGGCCTACATCTTACAGGGGCTGTAAAACCCACCCCAGGGGGCAGCCCTATGTACCTACCCAAAAAGCTGTATAACCCCACCTATTTAGGGTTTTTAAAACCCACCTACTCAATGGTGGGTAAAAAATTTCTACCTTTTTTATTTAATGGGGGTGTCCCCTAAACATGTGGGGAAAAAGGGTTTAAGAAGTTTGTGGGGTTTTTATTCTGCAGGGGACGAGTTGCGGCCAGAAGAAGGTGTCAAAGGGGGTTTGGGGCAGAAGGGGAGGAAAAAAGGGAAGATTAAAGGGAAACGGGGCCCGATCAGAGAGGACATTCCGGTGAGTCCCCGGTGTCAGGGGGTTTCTTTTGTTCTAAATTCGAACCCAGTGCTTTGGTTTGTCATGTAATGGGGACCTGGCCTTTCTAGATGGCGGTTTTCTTAGGTAAAAATTTGTTAGCAGTTTAAACTATATATTTGTTTCTGGAGTAGGGGTTTTTTTTTTTTTTTTTTTTTTTTTTTTTTTTTTTGGGGGGGGGGGGAGGCCCGGGCCCCAGGGCACAGCACTGCCCCGGGGCCCATAGTGCTGTAAACACGGCCCGGGGTGGAGGCTCATTTTAATTTTCGAGCACCAAGCTACATCTCTAGCCCCACAGAGCCTTGATCTCAACATTCCCAAGTCGTTGGGTTAAAAAAAAAATTTAAAAAAATGGGAAAAGGGTATGAGGAAGCCTACATAATAGAAAAACTGTTTCCTTTTCTTAACCCAAAAATATTTTGGAACAACCTCCCTTTCCAAAATTTCCTTTTAAAAACGTGAGCAAGTGTATTTTGAAAAAAATTTTGCTATTTTGAAAGGGTAAGGGGTAGTACGCCCCGTGTGATTAGAATTTAGTACTCTTTTGTGCATGCACTTTGCACAAAAGAGTAACATTTCTTAAGCTTTCTTACTTTGCAGCATTTTTTCCAGACCTGCCTCAAACTTTTGCACAGTACTATATGTAAAAGTGTATGCGTCTATATATAAATTTTTAAAAAAGGATGGGGCCTCAGATACCCTCAGCAGTAGCCATTAAGGGACTTCAATATTTTTGTGGGAAAAATTTTGATAAATTTTTTTGGGAAAACCCTTCTTGAAACATTGCGCTTTTTTTTTATTAGTGTTCCCCCTCCTTGGTTTTTTCCCTACAGCCCTTTTTCCTTAATCCTCAAAGTATTACTTCCTGTAAAGTAAGGCTCATTTTGCTCCAGCATCAATCTCCCTGTCTAGCCATTTTCTCATGTCTGCAGCCTCTTTCAAAACCCCACCAAAAAAAGGGTAGTAAAAATTGGGTTTTAAAAACTTTGGGGATGGAGAGAGGGTTATGAGGCTCTACTTTATGTGAACAGACACTTCTATTAAGGGATCAAAGACAGTTTAGAAGACCTGTAACATGTTCCAGCCACTGCAGCTAGAAAAAATTTTCTACAGCTTTTCCCTCAATAAAATATCCTGATAAACAATCTTACATATCCAGGCCGGGGCAGAGAAAAAGTCTAAACCCGGGCGCGGAACAGTTTTTCATTGAGCCCCATAGAAAAAAGTTGGGTTATATGGTCAATTGAATGTAAGAGCAGAGTCCAAGGTGATAGTAAAAGATCCCCCGGTCCACCCACTATCTTGCACCTTCTGTGATGGGGGACCGGGAGTCCTTTCCCTATCACCTTAGGACCTGCTCTTCATCTTCAATTGCCATATAACCGGGTTTGTGAGTTGTGCCATTTTGGCTATTTATCTTGCTCTTATTACTGCTTTTTTATCTGCATTCTGACATTTTTTTTCCCGATGAACCCCAAATTCTTGGGGGAAACGCGGGGAAAAATTTTTGGTTTTTTTGGTTGGACGCTAACATTTTTTTGGGTGTATAGATATACACCCAACAAATGTTGTGTATGGATTTTATTTAAGGAATTTTCTATATGAGGCCGCTCCTGCACATGACATTTTTATATGGGTATGATTGACCAGGTGTCCCATTTTTTCAGACAGTATCATCTCTAGGGGAGTTTATTTTTTATATCTGCAAATATTGTTTTTAGCTTTTATAGTCTAGTCCCCTAGGGTTTATTTGGGAGGTAAGGTTGGGGACGCCCTTTATCCAGCCTACCGCACTTTTTTCGGGGTTAGGAACACATATGGGTAGGGTTAGATATTTGGTTATTTTAGGTATTTTGGGGACACTATTTTATTCTACTTTTTTATTTTTTTTTTTATATATAATAAAAGCTAAGTTTTATCCTTCCTAATTTTTTTCCATTTTTGTGGTTTGGTTGTTTTTTGTATATTTTGGTATATCCGGGGTCTTATCTTGGTAGGTTTGCTCCTCCTACTTTATCTCTAGTGGAGTTTTTGTGGTTTTCTTTATAGCATGTGATAGAGCAGGAGGAGCTGAGCAGATCAAGCTATAGATTTGTAGGAAATGATGCAGTAGAATTTGTGCATTATTAATTAAATCCCTGCTTATTCTGGGTTAAGGAGTCCAGCAGGGAAGGGGAATATTAGTGCTTATCAGCTATCTCTGTATGCACACTCATACAAGGAAGGTTGTCAATCACTGATAACAACACCTACTGGACTCCTTAACCTAGGATAAGCAGGGACTTAAAGGGGTTGTCTCACTACATTGATTCATTTCACCTCAGTCCTGTTTTCTTGGTTTCACTTTGAATTAAGGGATGTGTTTACTGGCTTCTACTAGACTGCAGTAGAAGCCAGGTCTGTAGCTATAGCAACCAGTGCTGGCAGCCTATCATGAGAGATCAAACAGGTCTATAGCTATAGCAACTTGAGGAGCTGATGCAGTCCATACAAAAGCGGATATCTAGGAATAGGTAGGACACTGTTAATGGACATATATTGCAAAGTGACTTGATTTTGCAAGATCTTTAACATAAAAACCAATCCCTGTAGTGAGACAACCCCTTTAAATGAATACAAGTTCTACTGAATCTTTACCTACAAGCTATATATCAATCTGCTTGGCTCTTCCTGCTCTATAACATGCCACAAGCAGATCAGATAGTAAGATCAATGTGACAGGTTCCGTTTAAAAGGGTTTTCTCACTTTGCTGTTTCCCAGATCCTGCTCTTCACTACCAGCTTCAGAGAGCTTCTGGTTGGGCTGTGAGCGGTTCTACAGTAGTGATTTGCATATCAGCTCTGCTATTCCTAGCCTAGTCTGATAGAGGGATATTGGTGAGGAAGGGGTTTTAACAGCCTTGTACAAGGCTACAGAGCTATAAAGGGTTAAAATTTGTCAGCTAGAGACATAAACAAGCTCCTGTGCTGCTGATAAGACACAACAGGGATTGACCTCTCCATTCCAGCCAAGGCCTCTAGAGAAGAGAGAGGTGGTCAGTATCATAGGGAAGTTCATGTATTCTGGCAGGAGATAAAATCTGCTCTAGCTCTGAAATGAATCAAAATCACAACAGCAATGTACCTACATGTTTAGAGTTAATCAATTTGGTGGGGAAAACCCCTTTAATGCCTTATTTAGTTACATTTATTTATTTCTTTTTTTAAAACATGGATGTGGGTTCTTATGGTCCAGCCTGAGACAGACATGTCAGTATCCAGACATGTACTGCATGCACCAGTAGGCTTCTGTTGCACAGACAAATGCCCAAAGTGTGCTCTTTTGGCTTATGTGTGACAAGTTTATGTTTGGTGTTATGTTTTTTTATATAATAAATGTCAGTGGCCGATGAATGGAGCCATAGGAATAGATGTACACAGTATACATTTGTTTAAAGGAAAAGAAGTCAATAAAAAAAATCACTCCTTCTATTAAAAAGGTAGAATAATCAAAGTTATACTGGCTGTAACACATGTATCTATAGAGGTAGTTTATAGTATATCTGGGGTAGAACATGATGGTGGTGTGAACCCAGTCTTACTTATTCTCATTTTCTATAATTGTTTATCCTAATAAAATCACATTTGAATATCCTGATATTTGACCTTATTTAACATTAACAGTGATGTTTTTACATTTCAATAATGGGCAACATCTTACCTTACTTCACCTATCATAATACAAAGAACATCTTCAAGGATATGACAGATGGACTGTGAAGTAACCTGTGGACCTGTCAAGAAAAGCAGGAATTTACACACTTGTATCCTGAAAACCAGTTTAAGTAAAGTAAATGCCATCCAGAAGAACACCTGAAGATGAAGAAGAGCCTGAGGACATCACAGGAACTGTGCAGCTGTGAAGCTTAACCCTATATCTCATACCTCTTATCAGGACACTCAGTGGAATGTAACACCCCTTAAAGAATGGGAAGTTGAAAGTCTTAGTGTTGAAGGATTAACCCTCTCCTCATTCAAGTAATGTACATCAGGGTATCAGTATTTGTCTATACTGTCTGGAAGCCAAAAAGTAAAGGAGAACAAAGAGAAATGGCTGATTACAAAAGAAGAAAAGCACTGACCTGTGTGATATGTAGAGGACGTATGCTGATCTGCTCCTGTGGTGAAATCCCTCTTTACAGGCTGATTACTATAATATCCAGTAAATGCTGCACCACAGTCACAGGAGAGAACAGGACGAACAAAGTTCCGAATCAGATATCATGGGTGGGTGGGTCCTGCCTAGAGAAATGGGGAAGGGTCAAACCTACACACATGAATAAGCAAAAGGATTAGAAACACATGTATTTAGGCAGAGTATTATATACCCACACACTCATTGCTAATTATGTCAGATGACTTGATGAAATATGCAGAAAGAGAGAGAGAGAGATAGATGAAAGAAAGATAGAGATAGTTTAGATAGATTGGTTTGGGAAAAGAGATAGATAGATTTTAGATAAAATTTTGGGGAGATAGATAGATAGATAGGAAAAAGATATGAGATAGATAGATATGAGATAGATATGAGAGATAGATAGATAGATATGATATAGATATGAGAGATAGATATGAGATAGATATGAGAGAGAGATAGATTAGATAGAAATAGATTTGAGATAATACATAGATATAACAGAGATTGAAAGATTAGATGAATAGATGAGGCAATAGATAGATTAAATTGATGGATAGACATGAAGTGATATGTATGTATGAGATGATAGAAAGAGATAAAAGAGAAAAATAAATAGCTATATGATAGATAATAGATAGTAATAGATAAAATATATTTACAGATTAAAAAGTTTGGAATAGATAGACAATAGATGGGATGGGGATAATAAAGATTTGAGATAATACATAAATATAACAGATCGAAAGATTAGATGAATAGATGAGACAATTGATGGATAGACATGAATTTGCTATGTATGTTTTAGATAAATAGAAAAGATAGCAGATAAAAAAAGATATAGGGGAGATTGATTGATTGAATAGTTTATAATAGATAGAAAATTTAGATAGATAATAATAATAGAAAATTAGATAGGATAGATCCTGGAGAGAACAAGTCATGTACCAGTTCTTTATACTGACCGCACATATATTTTAGATGGGGTATCTCACCTCAAAATCTTTTTTCCCGGGGTTTTTTTCCCAAAGGCTGAAAAGGGCCAGTTTTTTAATTTGTTTTCTTTTCCCTTTGGGGATGCTCTAGTCACCGGCCTCTGAACCCTCTTCAGAAACCCTAATATCGGCACCCCTAAAACTGCAGCCCCCAGCTTTTGGGGAAAAAATACAACCCCCATCATTTCCCCTGTTATAGAAATTTTTATTTAAAAGGGGAACATCTCTCCTTTTGGGGGAGCCCCAGTTTTAAAAAAATGCATATTATAAAATGCATGAAAGGGGGTTTTAGTTTCCCAACAGTGGAGGGCCGGGAGGGTTTTAGGATTTCCTGTATATCTGTAGTTTTTTTAAAAATAAATACTGTATCCCGACAATTTTTTTTTTTCCAGGCATTTAAGAGGAGCAATGGAGGGAAGCTTTTTCCATTCTTAACCCTTAAAAAAGGGGGGTCCACTACAAGGGGTTTTTTTTATGTTTTAAAGATCTTGGGGAAAACAAGTAAAATTTGCAATATTTGGTTTCCCTTTTAAAAGTGTCCTACCCAACCTAGGGCATCCCCCCTTTTTAAAAGGGCCCGCATCAGCTTTTCAGGTCACTATAAACTACAAACCCGTTCAATCTCCCATGAAAAGGCTTCCCCCCGGTTTTCTATAGGGTATAGGGCCCCCGGTTCTACTCGCAGAGTTGAAGCAAAAAAACACCCCCCCTGAATTTAAAGTGAAACCAAGAAAAAAGGATTGAGGGGAAAAGAAATCAAAATAGTTTAGACAACCCTTTAAAATTGGGTTTTTTTGTTCTAAATTTAATCTGACTGATTAAGTTTGTTTCGAGCAAAAAAACCCAAAGAGGGCCCTTTATTATCACATGGAGTTTAAAAATGCAAGGGGTAAATAAGGTTTTCAATACGTGGGAGGGAAAGACACAGACCCTTCCTTTTTGAGTTTTCCTTTGAGCAGCATCAAAAGGGGGTTAATTGTACTCAAGTGTTGCACGTCACTGCGCAGAATTGCACAATAAAGATTTTGGGCTTCATGTATAAAAACTGTCTTGGTCTAAGACTTTCTTTGTTGCCCATGGCAACCAATCAGAGTTCCCCTTTCATTTCATATAGTGTTCTGAAAGTCTTTGATCTAGACAGTTTTCATACATGTCCCTATAAAAATTACCTTTATAAACCATATATCAAGCAAAAGGCTAAATAGATTTCAACTCCTTCAAAAGCGTGTGATTTACTGATTGTTCTGATTACAAACAGTTAAACCAGAGGAGAAAGAGGTGGGGAGAGACAGTCAGTAGCCAGAAAAACTTGAGTTCTCTAAGAGGAGATAAAATCTTCTTTATCTCCTGACCAAAACAAAATCAAAACAACAGTGTATTTGGTAATAGTCCACTTAATTTTCCTACATGTTAAAAGCTGACCATTGTAATGAGAAAACCCCTTTAAAGAGCAGGGCACCACAATGTTATGTCCCCATTTGCAATGACAGGGTAAACCCCAATGACTATAAGTCTTTATCATATGAATAGCTATGTAATTTTATGTTACTTATAGCCCAGGAGCCGGTCCTAGGGTGCGGGCAGTGGCTGGGCGTCGCCCGGCGCCGAGGCTCCGCCACCCGAGTGGGGCGCCGCGGCCCCCTGCCTAGCCGCGAGGAGCGTCCCGCCCCTGACTCTGTCGCGACTTTTTTATTTAACATGCGCGCATAGCCAGCCAGCAGAATGTGCAGGGAGAGGCGGTACGATCGTTCCCGTCCTGACTCCTCCCCTGTATCAGCGTCACAGGTGTGCACAGCTTTCAACCGCGCCCCCTGTTACTCAACGATCCTCCTCAGCTGCAGCTCTGCCGCCGAGGAGATCCCTAGGGAGCTGCGTGCAGTGTAAGCGAGCGTGATGATGTCACGCTGCTTACACCGCTCAGCAGCTCCCGACTTGTCTGAGCATGCTCCGACCGGACGTGCGGACCCAGGTGAGTACTCCTTTTGTTATTGTTTAGAATTTACTTACAGAGGCATCTCTGTCTACCAGGTGGGCATCACTGGCTACAAGGAGGGCACACTGGCTACAAAGGGGGGCCATTGGCTACAAGGTGTGCATCTGGCTACAATGGGGGCACACTGCTACATAGGGGCACATTGGCTACAAGGGGGCACCCGTGGCTACAATGGTTCATCCTGCTACAATGTGGGGCACACTGGCTATCAATGGGGGCACACTTGGCTACAATGGGGCACACTGGCTACAAGGCGGGGCACCCTGGCTACAATGGGCATCCCAGGCATAGCAAGGGGGCATCACTGGCTAAAAGAGGTGCACACTGTCTACAAAGTGGGCACACTGGCTACAAGTGGCCACACTGGCTACCAAGGGGGCATCTCTGGTACAATGGGGCATACTGCTACAAGGGGCATCACTGCTACAAGGGGCACACTGGCTACAAGGGGGTGCATCTCAGGCTACAATGGGGGCACACTTGGCCTACAAGGGGGGCACACTGGCTACAAGGGGGGCACACTGGCTTACAAGGGGCATCGTGGCTACAAATGGTGTAACACGGCTACAATGGGGTCACACTGGTCTACAAGGGGGGCATCACTGGCTACAAGGGGCACACTGGCTTACAAGGCATCATTGACTACAGGGCATTTACTGATAACAGGGGCATCACTGGCCTATCAGATGGGCATCAACTGCTACAGGGGGCATCAACATAGCTACAGGGGGCAACTACTAGCTACAGGGGCGATCTACTGCTAACAGGGGGCATCACAGGCTACAGGTTCACTACTGATAACAGGGGGCATCAACTGGCTACAGTGGGCGTATCACTGGCTACAGGGGGGCATCAGACTAGCGAGCAGGGGGGCATCAACTAGCTAGCAGGGGGCATCTACTGGCTACAGGGGGTATCACTGTGGCTACAGGGGGCTACTACCTGGCTATAGGGGCTACTACAAGCTACAGGGGCTATGTACCTGGCGTACATATGTAGGTGCTATAGATGGGGAGTTTGTATAGAGATAGAAATTGTTTGGAAAATGCTGAGTAAAGAGGATGGAGTCTTGTACATTGTTAACAGTGAAAGTCCGGAGTAGTCTTTCATGGCGTCGGGACATATTGAGAAGAAGAAGAAGAGGAAGAGAACAACTCTTCAGAGACGTCTCCTGTGAGTCACTATTATCTAACTCAGTGTAGACCATTTAAATATGTGCAGAGCTGTGTTCAGAGCGGGTACCACCACTGTATGAGCTGGATTAATATTGGTTAGTAGTAAATGGTTTGGTATTCAGAAATGGTCAGTTTGTATTATTCAGTTCACTCGGTGCTGGTTGACTATGTGGGTCACAGGTGTTGCAGTATTTGGTCACTATGGTGATATTGTGGTCATGGTGTGGTAGTTTTATCGGTCACTGTGTGCTGGAGATATGTGGTCTTAGTGGTCTTGGGATTCTGGTTGGGTGTAGCAATAGTTATTGGCACTGTAGAACTATTATGCTCTAGTAAATTTATATGTAGCCCATTGAGGCAAAGCATTCTAGTACTATTTTGACCTTTGGTTGATGTAATGCACTTTGGTTCAGTTTGGCACATTATGTTAAATTGGGGGGGGAGGGGCCAAAATTTTCACCTCCCCCTGAGTAAAAATTTTAGCCTGGGAAACCCCCTGTTTATACTTTCCCGTACCAATACAGATTGGAAATTAGATAAGTTTCGAAAGATAAAACTCTTTTACAAGAATTAGGGACATTTTATGATGGGTTTTTTTCCCCCTTTTTCTGGGGAAAAATCTGACTGAGCCGGCTTGATTTAATCACCTAAGAATGTGTTAGGCCATTGTTTGAAAAGACTCGAGACTTTTTTAATGCGCCAAAATATAAGGGGGGCATTCGGGGGGGTTTTTCGGGGTGTCGACCAACCGTAATATCAGACACTATTGAATGTGGTCAGAAAAAACAAGGCGCATTATTGCTGAACAAGCGACCTATTTCAATGTGGGGGTTATTAAGCCTGAGGAGTGGAAGTGATGCTAGATTGCAAATTTGGACAAAAAGTCCCTTTTTTCTCAACTTACTAGTCAATAAAAAAAGTGATTTATTATAATTATCAAACTATATAAAATTTAATTATTTAAATTTAATGAAAAATGTTATCATATAAAATTAATATAAAAGTATATAATATCCCAAAAATATATCTCCTATAAAATGTATTTAAAATTAATAGAATCTAAAATTAATTTTATATTAAATAACCCACTGATGATTTTTACTACATTAAATTTGAAATTTATTTTTGCTGCTCTCACCCTTTATTCTACATACATGAAGAGCCAGCCAAGCACAGGTTTTGCTGGGACCTGTGGTTCCCCAAATCAGATCAGTACCATAGTTTCTATTTACTGCCATGCTATTCTAATGACTTTTCTTTTATTTCCAGCCTGTCTATCGCCCTTATACATATTAGGTTACTAATGCGCAGTAAGGCGAGGTGCAATGAACTTTAGACTCCATTTATAGTCACAAGAAATTAATTTCATACATTCAGGCGCATTGTACACTGAAAAATAGATGAGAAAATGAATCTTCGATGTGCCAAGTTCCATACATGTCTCCCTTAGTTCTCACACGCTGAAAGGTGCTTGTACTTTCTGCAAGGTGGACTGTGCAGGGTGGACATTGGGGTGCAGTGGACTGGTGGTCAGTGAGAAGAAAGGGGGGCAGTATGTTTATCAATACAGATAAAGGGTAACGTAGCCTGCTCGGCGATAAGGGGACAGAGCAGCTTAAATCAGGCAGAGCAATGAGAGGACAGGGCAGCACAGGTCGGGCAGAGTGATGAGAAGACAGGGCAACATAGTTCTGACAGAACAATGAGAGGACAGCACAGGTCAGGCACAGTGATGAGAGGACGGGGCAACACAGGTTGGGCAGGGCTGGGAAGTTGCCATGTACGTCAGATGTTTTAAATCCCATACAATGCACAGCGCCCGGACCACAAGCTCCATAACCCCAACTCCTGTAGACAGGTAGACAGATATGGCAGTGCTTCCCATTGTGACGTGAAGGTGATTACTGCTCCCTGGAGTAGATTTTCAGGGCCTCAAAATATGCTCCAAACTTTTGCGTGAGGCTTTTCTGCAGTGAAAATCCGTTCCACATTGTTTCCTATGGGGATTTTACTGGCGTAAACTCCTCAAGAACTCACAGGCACTTACATTTACGTGAGTAAAATTGTCCCTAAATACTCGCTGAAAATACGCTTGTAGAATCCGCTTCATGTGAACAATGGTGAGGATTTTACCTTGGTATCAATGAGAGATGTTTAGCACATTGTTTGAAGCTTATTTTGAGGTGTGAAAATACACCGTGTGAACGTAGCCTTAGGGCTTGTCCCCACGGCAAGGGTTTTTGGACGGTTTTTCAGACGGTTTTGCGGTTTTAGAAACCGTCTGAAAACCTGCAAGCAACGCTCCCCCATAGACTTCAATAGAAAAACAGTTCAGCAGTCCCCACTAAACTGTTCTTCCGACCGGTTTCTAGACTAAAAATTAACATTGGAGTCAATGTAACCGCTGAAAAGTGAGGGAGTGGTTTTTGGGTGGTTTTTGCAAAAAAAAGTGAACAATGATCTATAGTGGGGGTGTTTTTGGAGGTCCTTTTGCACTTTTTTAACACAGGAAGGTCATGCAAAGCACTTCAGTGTGAACGAGAGTCTATAAATGCTCTTTTTATCCTAAACTAACCAAATTTTTATGCTGGTAACATGCGCATGTCAGGGGCGTTGCTAGGCTGGTTTATTCGGGGCACAAGCCCCGAATGAAACAGCCTGTGCCCCGAATCTCTTACTTACCAGCTGTCCTGGAAGGTCCGAGAGCCTCCCGCAAATAGGGGAAGTTTCCTGGACCCAGCACAGCTGGTAAATCTCCTGCAGCCGAACGGCTGCCCGGGGCTCTTTAAACAGGAGCAGCGCAGGGGCAGCGTCATCAGACACTGCCTGACGTCACTGAAAGCAGGGGCTGCCCGCCTGGCAGCTGCCCTGTGAAGCCCGTGCTCAGAGAGTGATTGATGGGTGAGGGGCCGGGGAGCAGGTAGCAAAACTATTTGTCCCGTGCAGGCTTCCTCCTTCCCCCCTCCCCTCTGTACAATGCTAGAGCCCCGGAGAGGAGAGGCTGGAGGGAGGGGGAAGCCCTCACATCACTGCCGGCCAGCAGCTATGTCACCATGTGCAGTGGACAGCATGAAGCAATGGTTCAGGTGAGAGAGGATATAAGAGTCCTGCAGGCTGCTGGACATCAGAGGATTGTACCTGCTTTCTCACAGTTTTTCTGCCTCCTGCTGTGTTGTCCCCTCTGTGCTCCCCATAGTGAAATTCCCCAATATACAGTGCAGAGTTTTCCTGCAGGGCAGGGTGACCCCTCCACCATATACAGAGAGCAGGCAGGTCTTTATTCTTTTAGTTTTGGGTCACACTGTGCTATGGCCCCTTTTGGGACCTGTGTTGGGATATGTGAAAATATGGGAAAAACACATTGCAACAGATCCCACAACGTGTCCATAGGGGACAACAGCACAGACATGGTCACTTTTGGACTATGTGTGTTCTGTTTTGTAAATGCTTTCTGTGCTGGACACAACAGTAAGGCTATGTCCACACTGCACATGATTACGATCGTATCTCTGGCGCTTTTCGTTTTTTAAAAGCGCCGGAGATACGATCGTCAGTGTGGTGCCATAGACGGCAATAGAAAAGACGAGTTGCTGTCTAAACAGCTCGTCTTTTCTCTGCCCGTCTTTCGGCAGCGGCGTATTATACAACATGTATGCTTCTCGTTTTCTTGACGTCTTCCCATACAATACTATTGTATAGGGGACGTCGGGAAAATGAGAAGCGGCCGCGGCTTTTGCACAAAGCGTGACAAAAGCCGCGGTCCTGCATCAGAGAAAGAACGGCCGCTTTAAGGGCCGTTTTTTCTCTGATGCAGTGTAGACAAATCCTAAGGTCAGTATCGCTATTTTGTTCAGGTCAGAAAGCTTTTCTTACTTTGCCTTGTGAGAGCCTTTTTCTGGAACGAGTTGTATTTTTGATGGTACCACTGAATGCACCGTATGTACATAAAATACAAATTCTTTGTGAGTTAGGAAAAAACACAACTGTGCAATTTTTTAGGAGTTTTAATTGTTCTGGAGTTCATTGTGTGATATAAATTACATATTATCTATATTCAGATCAGAACAATTTGTGTGATAAAATATATGTCTACTTTAGGCCTGATGTGAAAAACAGGAAGCCAGGGGGATCTGTTCACTGCAGACACCCACGGCACCCAAAGGATCCTATTCATTACAGTGGGTCCGTCAGGTCTGTAGTTGAGAAGGAAGAAATAGTTGCTGTGGATTTTTTCTGTCTCAACAACAAACACTATGGCAGAGCTTTGATGGATCCACAGCAAAAAACCTGACACAGATGTGAACCAGGCCCTACAGGGGGGTTTCAAAACTACTTGTAGTTTATCAGTCCATAAAGGGAGGATTAAAAAATAAAATATTTACTTGTGAACCCACTAATCAAGTGAGACAGCAGGTCTTGTGCAGCCAATTACAGGCCATGGTAGTGACTTGTAATTGGCTGCACATTGTCTGCAAATTCACAGTGAGCTAATGTGAATGTGAATTTTCCCCTTCTATTTTATGATAAGTATACGTTCTTTTAGATTCTTTTTTCAACAGTTATTGAAATAGGCATACAACTAGTGAACAGGGATATAAGTTTCTCTGTAAAAATCATGCCAAGCTCACAAGGGGTGTGAAAAATGCCGTGTGAACCCAGCCCTACAGAGCAAAACATAACACAGAGGGCCCGGGCCCCGGATGTTTTGGGACCCTAGCAACGCCCCTGGCGCATGTGCTTAAAGTGAAAAAGTTGGCCTTTGTGCATCATTGTTAAATTGTGGAGATAAAAAAAATCATATGGTTTCTTGCACCAATCAGGAATAATTTTGCACTCAGTATACTATTCACCTGGAAAAACAGTCCAAAAACCGTTGGGAAAACCGGAACAACAACAGTGAAAAAAACAGTTCAAAAACCGAAAACAGCTAAAACACAGACCGGTTTTTGTGACAAAAACAGTCCAAAAACCGCTTGAAATGGACAGTTCGGGGCCGTTCACACGGCAGTGGACAAATACCGGCCGGTTTGCCGGCCGGTATTCGTCCTGTTTTGCGGCCGTCCCCACGGCCGCGGTGGGCGGCTTTTCTCCGCGATGAGCGGAGAACAGCCCTCCCCCCTCCCATTGACATGCACATGTTCTGTCCGGAAACCGGACGGAAGATTGTGCATGTTCAATGTTTTGTCGCCGGTCCGCCGGCGACAAAACCGCCGGGCGGAAAACCCATGCAGCGGGGACTGCTGCACGGGTTTTCCATAGAGCACAATTGTGCTAATTTTCAGCCGGTTTTTCAGGCGGTCTGAAAAACCGCAAACCGCCTGAAAAACCGGCCGAAAACCCGTGCCGTGGGGACATGCCCTTCCACTGAGGCAAAAACAGAGCTGTTTTTGTCCTTTGCCATGTGAACGCACCCTTAGGTTGCTTTCACATGGCAAAGGACAAATAGGGCGCGTTTACACGGCACAGGACAAATACCGGCCGGTTTGCCGGCCGGTATTTGTCCTGTTTTGCGCCCGTCCCCACGGCCGCGGGGGGGACGGCTTTTCTCCGCGATGAGCGGTGAACAGCCCTCCCCCTCCCATTGAGAAGCACATCTTCCGTCGGGAAACTGGACGGAAGATTGTGCTTCCACAATGTTTTGCCGCCGGACCTCTGGCGGCAAAACCGTCCGACGGCAATACCTGTGCAGTGGGGACTGCTGCACAGGTTTTGCATAGAGCACAATTGTGCTCATTTTCGGCCGGTTTTTCAGGCGGTCTGAAAAACCGCAATCCGGCTGAAAAACCGTCTGAAAACCCGTGCCGTGTGAACATGGCCTAAGGGCATGTCCCCACAGCAAGGGTTTTCGGACGGTTTTTCAGGCGGTTTGTGGTTTTGCAGACCACCTGAAAAACTGGCCGAAAATTAGCACAACGGGCTCCTATGGAAAATCCGTGCAGCAGTCCCAACTGCACGGGTTTTCCGCCCGGTGGTTTTTCCGCCCACAGGCCACCCGGGTACCATTGATCATGCACATTCTTCCGTCTGTTCTTCGGACGGAATATGTGCATATCAATGTGAAGGGGGAGGGCTTTTCCCCGCTCGACCCCCCCCCACCCCCCTGCGGCCGTGTGCGCGGCACACAAACCGGACAAATACCGGTTGGATAAACCGACCGGTATTTGTCCATTGCCGTGGGGATGCGCTCTAAGGGCTTGTTTACAAGGAGTTTTGCCTCCGTATGAACATACGCTTTTTAGATGCGTCTCGGGGACCAACAGGACCGACCCAGAGACGCCTCTAACAATTAGTAGTTAGTGTATAACTGCTGGCAACGACAGACACGCAGCGGCGTTCACATGAGAGATCATCGCTGCGTGTTTGCATCGCGCCTGTCGGGTCCGCTTTACGGACCCGATCAAAGAATTGCATGTCAATTCTTTGATCGCATCCGCAAGATGCATCTGAAAAGCATATGTTCATACGGAGTCAAAACTCCGTATGAACAGCCCTTGGGCCATGTTCACACGGCTTATTTTGACGTGGTTTTGGACGAGGTTTTCGAAGCATTTCCTCACCCAAAACGCTTCCAAAACGCCTCCAGTTCATTTAATTGATTTCTATGTAAAACCTCATTGTAGTTGACACATGACAAGCGCTGAAAAAGAAGTGTCATGTCAATTCTTGAAGCGTGTTTTAGGCGTGTTTTAGGTGTGATTTTTGGCGTGTTTTCAGCACGGTTTTCGGCGTGGTTTTTGTCCCAGCTATTAATTTGTATGGGTGAAAACCTTGTTGAAAACCTCATACAAAACATCGGCCAAAACTTCACCGGGAAATGCCTCTAAAACCTCTTCTGAAGAAGCGTGTTTCAGGCGAGGTTTTGGGAGCGGAAACGCTCCGAAAACCTTGTCCAAAACCATGTCAAAATAAGCCATGTGAACATACCCTAACAGTTAAATGCTGCTATAAAGAGATGTTGACCTCTAGAACGTTATCTTTATAAATTGCAGTTTATACAGTCAATGTTTCCTACAGTCAATGTTTTGCAATGTCTGCAAAAATTTTGGAAAAAGAGGAGTCCTTCTGGATTACCAGAAGCTTTAGCAAGTCTTCCAGGCAACACATATACCTCCTGGCAGCCATCTTCTGCCTACTACTATACCATGTTGCATCGGGATAATGCATCAGTAGCTTTAACCCTGATGTCCTGTGATGTGCAGGGAGAGTGGTACAGCAATAGGAATGTACTTTCTGCACTTGGCTTCCTGAGGGTGCTTTCACACGATGCGTTTTTGATGCGTTTCTTGAGCAGCAATGTGCAACATTAATAGCTGTGCCTTTCTGCACAAAAAACACATAAAAAAATGTGTCAAAAACATGTCAAAAACGCACCATGTGAAAGCACCCTAATGGGTATATGCTTTCCTGGGAGGTGGAGGGTCTAATCAGTGTCTTGGAAAGCTGAATAGTGTCACATCTGCCACAGCTGAAATGGGGACACCATAGTTTCCATCTGTGGCAATTGTACCAAGCAATTGTTTTGGTCTGGTAAAACTACGCCAGATCCCAAAAAGATTTCAGATTTCCAGATATATGGGAACTTGGCCTAATAAACAGCGCTGGGCATTAAAGGGGTTTTATCATTTCATTAAATGGTCTTCAGAATAAGGGGACTGTGAAAACAAGCTACTTTGAAATTGGATGTCATTAGCAAAGCTGTCTTGTATTCACAGTATTCCTTATCTTGTGTTTTTGTTTACACTGATATCCAGTCCTGGTCCAATCCCTCCGGATCCCTCCTCCTTGCATTTCACTAGCTGAGAGCTCATTTACATTCTGGATAGCCCCCCCCCCCCCTGTCGGGTTGAATTCACGGAGCTGTGTCTCTCACTCAGAGTAAGGGACCGTCACATTTTCACTTTATACAGGCAGAAGAAACAGAATTACACTGAAGGGCTTACACAATCAGGAAATAGCACAATTTGTGTCGATCCCTGCCTGACTCAGAGTTAGGGGCTGTAGCATTTTCTCTCTTGACACCCAGCATAAACAGACTGCAACAGATTCTACATTGAGAAAACATAACAGTTTTGTCCCGGTACCTAACTCTCCTGCATAGAAGTGTGATCTGTGCTGTTCGTAGAAAGCTGTAACACATCTCCAGCTGTGACAGGAGAAGAGTTCAGTTGCTCAGTCTAGATTGAATGCAGCCTGTGGTATGTATACAGCTCTTACAAAATAAGACTGCATAGGGAAAGACACAGTGACATGTGGATTCAGGCAGAGAGGGGAGGGAGAAGAGTCTCGGGAGCCAGCAGGAACAGTGAAGGGGGGGATGATGTCACCCAGCTGGGAGGGGAAGAAACGCCCCTGCATCTCCAGAGTTGAGAAGCTGAGAGCAGTGTGAATCAGCCGAACTAAGGAAGCGATACATCCCCTTTAACCCCAGCATCTTAAATAAACTGTTAAACTCTCCTGCCCCATATTGTAGAATAACGGCAGCGAACAATGAGTCATGCTACTAATTATTCTGTACTTGGTTATGTTCCTTACAAGTCTCTAATATATGTAAACCACATCAATAACACAATAAGGAAAACAACAGTTAAACACAGAAACAAAAACATTACTGTGCCACACAATATGTTCTATAGAAAATAAAAGTGCTACAAATGAGCCCCCCTTTACAGAGTTGTCATACAATGATGATCCTGATGATTGTAATGACAGTGCCACATGTAGTGACCCACAAAATATGATAGAGCCAGCAAAAAATCTAACAAATGCCACACAGGTGTCCCCAAAAAGATAATACCACACAAATGCCCCCCAAAAATATAGTGTCACAAATATACTGACAATTCCCCCTTTAAAAAATGATTGTACCATATAGTACTCTGCAAAACAAATCAAACTATGTGCCATTGTTAGTTAAAAAAAATAAAAACAAAGCACATACTTATCTCCATTCTCATCTTGATGGTCCCAGAGGATTCTGGGAAATTAGTGATAGAATGTTATAGCAATCATTTCTGTCGACATACATATATAAACAAATGTGTATTATCAGTGATTAGAGATTGGAGGGACAAAAAGCAACCAATGAAAGAATAGGTTGGCCAAATCATTTTCGATAAACCATAAAGAGATCCCTCTTGCGGCTGTTGGAAGTTATGAACAATTTAATTTAAGACTGAAGAACTAAGAAATGTTTATTACATCTACAATTATGTCAAGGCGAATTATTGCAGGCAGATCAAGGACATGGACAGATCAAGTCTTCTAAGTCTTAGAAATATGAACATTTAAAACTAGAAGTCACTTAACCCTATAAATTTTTCAGATTTTTTTTCATCCCCGCCTTTCAAGAGCTATATGTTTGAAAAGACAGATGAGGGCCTGTTTTTTTTTTATGTAGGATGACTTGTATCTTTAAACAGTTAGATATAATGTACCATCTAATTTATTGAGAGACCAAAGCTAAAATATATTTTTTCTGTGGAATGGAAAAAAAATGCAACTGCAGCATTATTTTTTGGATTTTGTTTTCATGGTGTTCAACCTTTATTATAACTAACATTGTAAATTTATTCTGCAGGTCAGTACAATTCCAGTGATACAAAGCTTACATAGTTTATTTTAAGTTGTATTACTTTTAGAACAATAAAAAAAAATGTAAATTGTTTAATTGATTTGTATTGCAACATGACAGATCTGTGTGAGGGTTTATTTTTAAGGGGTGAGCTATAGTTTCTATTATGGGTGCACATCACCTTTTGATCACTTCTTATTCCATTATTTTTAGGAGAGAAGATGACTGAAAAGTATTTTTGTGACACAAAGATATTTTAAGGACATTCACCATGCAGGATAAATAAGGTTATAGAATAAATAAGGTTATAGTGTTATAATTAAATAGAAAATACTTTTACATGCGTGGCCACACCAATTATGCTTCTCTTTTATTGTTTATGTTTTGTATATTAAATAATTATAATATGAAAATTTTTTAGGGTTTTTTTAAAATATTTTTTACTTTTGTTTTACGGTATTTTACCTATTTTTTATTTTTTTAGTTTACCTAGGTGGGTAATTGCTTATACACAACACTACAAAAGTAATATATTGTAATGTAATGTACTTTTATCATTCAGGCTTGAAACCTTGAGTTTCATGTATGAAAACTGTCTGGGTCTAAGACTCTTTTTGCCCAAATCAATCAGAGCTCCCCTTGCATTTTATCAGAGCAATATATGAAATGAAAGGGGATCTCTGATTGGTTGCTGTGGGCAACAAAGAAAGTCATAGACCTAGACGGTTTTCATCAATGCCAACCCCCCTCCCCCCAAGCTGTGTCTGGCAAATTGTAATTGGTGTAATACCAGGGCAGCCCTGAAGGCGTTCATTGGCAGCCTGGCTGCATACCAGCTACCCTCAATGACTTTGCAAGGGGGAACTTCTCCCTTGCCAGGTGACAAGGGAGTTCCTTGTCTAATGTCTTACATTCTGCAGACAGTGGAACCGTGGTATCTAAGTGGTTACATAGTCTGATTCAGAGTCATCACCTGTTAACCACTGACAGAAGATGTAGGCTGTAATTAACATGTAGCTTAGCTCTTCAGCCTGCTCCATATATAAAAAGACAATATTTTTATATTTTACATTTTTATATTATATAAATATGTTTCATATTTAATATTTTTATAGTACTGTTTTATAGTACGTAGCTCATTATAAATTGTTTTTATACCATTAGCAATTGTAGATATAGCTGATGACATATACTGAATATTCAGTTTAGGGAATTTTCCTAATCGCAATTTTTGGACATGTTTAAATATGTTGAACCATGCTGCAGTGGACAAGACAAACCATGCTGAAGGCGAAATACCTTACTGTTATACAGTCTTAGCACTAAAACATGAAATATGATAGAAAGATGAATTCAGATTAGAATTTAGGTAGTATGATTTAACAAAGTTTCTACGCTGTACAATAATACTATGGTCTCCCGAACAATATGTTCACTCCTTCATCCTCGCCTTCCAAGAGTTATTACTTTTTTAGCTTTCTATATCCATATGAGAGCTTGCTTTTCAAAGGACAAGTTTTACTTTTAATAGGTTTAATAGGAACTGAAGGTCTGTGGGTACTAATTTGGCTCATTGCTACAACGACAACCGGTCAGCATCTCATGATTGTGTCAAGGGAAGACCAAATGTAAGGGGGAGAGGGACATCCCCTTCCCATATAGTCAATGCAACTAAGTAGTTAGATGGCCGATACTGGAGTTATATATGGCTAGTATTGGAGTTATCTGTGGTGGCAAGAGGTGGCTTTAACTGACATATGATACCCAACAGATATGGAGTGGGCTCAAATCCATACTGCCTTCTTGACATCATGACATACAGTTACATCATCGGGAAATGGCTTAAGGACAATTTTCCAAAATTGTTACACAATAGCTATTTTATAATGTATAACAACTTGAGAAAAAAAATTGTATCGCATTCCAGAATTCCATATAAATATAAAAACTTTACATTATTTAAATCCACTTAAAAACTCATGATCATAGAATGGTAGATCAGACATGAAGAAAGTAAGAAAGAGAGTGCTTGCTTACGCATTTGGAACCATGCAGTGGTTCGTAATCATAGCGTCAACTTGAGAAAAATATTGTCTACATTTTTTATCAGACTTGAAAAATACAGGCTCAATGGTTGGCACTCCATTGCTTTACCATAATATTTCCTGCCCTGTATCAAGACAGTTGTGGTGACATAACTCCAATATTGCAGCGATTAAATTTTATGAGAAAATTTGAGTCAGAAAAGCCAGACCAATGACCAAGATGGTATAAAAAAAATGACACTATAGTAAAGCAAGACAAAAACATTTAAAGGGGTAGTCTCACTACACTGATTCATTTTACCTCAGTCCTGTTTTCTTGGTTTCATTTTGAATTCAGGGGCGTGTTTTACTGGCTTCTATTAGGCTGCAGTAGAAGCCAGATCTGTATCTGTAGCAATCAGTGCTGGCAGCCTATCATGAGAGAGTAAACAGGTCTGTAGCTATAGCGACCTGAGGAGCTGATGCAGCCTATACAAGAGGGGATATCTCAGAATAGATAAGACACTGATAATGGATACATATTGAAAACATTGACTTGTTTTTGCAAGATCTTTAACATAAAAAGCAATTTTTATAGTGAGACAACCCCTTTAAGCATTTTTATACAAATGATTTGTCACTGATTCTAACAAAAAATACAAACTAAGGGCAAAATGCATGATTTTTAGTGCCCAGGCCCATTAGTAGCGTAGAAAGCACCTGAATCTATTAAGCCGTTCTACTTTGGGTCATAGATTTCGCGCTACAAAGCGACAATTCAGGCTCCGGCAAACCACTTTTAAATTGGTCTACCTGTTTCAGCAGTAATGCACCTGGTTTTGAAGTACTAAAGTCATAAATGTGAAGAATCATAGTGTTGTAGTGCGACACGCCTCCAGAACGCCCCCAAATCTTAGGCGTATTACAAAGTGGCGCGGGCGCTTTATAATGCGCCTAATTTTGGAGTGCGCCTGCTTATACATCGAGTGCACATGGCTGCTACTAGCGCAGTCCCGTACATACATTTCACCCTAAGAGTTATAAAGGCGGTGTAGTGGTGCCAAATTATATAAAACAGTGACAAGTGCATGAGAAGGCAGTTCAACAGAGGGACATCGAAGAAAAAGGCAAATATACCTATGACAAAAGCAAATTTTTCTCCAGTGATGGTAAACTATAGAAAGAATGCTCATAGAGGTCAAGAGGACAATTGAGATAATAGGTGGTGTAATCTGCTGCTCTGTATATTCCGCATGTGCAGATGCAGTGCTGAGTACCCACAGCTTCTGTATTGTGATATCCAGGCTATTTACCACATTGCCTGCTCTTCACAGCCAGTTTCAGGTTCCCAATTCTGGTTCAGGCTGTGGGTGGTTCTATCGGTGACTGACATATCAGCTCTGCTATTCCTAGCTGATCCTGTTAGAGGGACATTGGTGATGGAAGGGTTTAAACAGCAGGGAACAATGCTACAGAGCTCTTAAAGGGTTAAAGACTGTCAGTAAGAAATGTAAGCAAGCTCATGTGCTGCTGATAAGACACAGCAGGGAATTATGTCATCTTCCCACCCAGGGCTGCTAATGCAGAGAGGTGGTTGGTAACCTAAGGGAGCTTCTGTAAACAAGCAGGAGAGAAGAATTGAAGTAGTATCAGAGCAGCAGTGAATTTGGTAATTGTCTTTATATACATTTTCCTACATGTTGAAAACTAATCAGTGTGGTAAGAAAACCATCATTGGTGGCAGGTTGTGTATGCAGGCTCCTGGGTACAAAAATCAACGCGGGCATCCCCAAAGCCAGTTGCCCAAGGTATATGCATAGCTCTGCCCTGGTCATAACTCTAATATCACAGGGAGTTGTGCAAATCAACAAACACAGTTTTCTCTTGTGCAAGTAAAGATTATATAATGGCAATGACACAGTGGGGAATATTTATTATGGCAACTGTATTAGAATTCTGGTGCAAATTGCACTAAAATACTGTAGTACATGCTTTACACCACATTTGTTATGTTTTTGGAGGCTTTTTAGACACTTCTGCACCACTACTGATGAAAAAGACATGCCTTGGTTTAAATGGGATGTGTTTACAGAAAGAGGGGTGGCTTAGCGTGCTACAGCAAGCACCAACTACTGTGGTGCAGTGATTGGTGCAAAATAAAAAAAATGGTGTACAGTTAAACAGAAGCGTCTAAACATGCAACAGGTTTATCAGACATTGATAAATCTGGTGCATTTTTAGACTGTCAGTCTACGTTTACACTGTCTAAATATTATACAAGATAGGTAAATCTGTCCCATTGAATATGTACACTGTACATTGATACCATGTACCTTATATATAATAATGGACATTAAACTGATCATAATGATCATGCTACCTGCCTTTCAAAGTAATACTTTATGTGTTATATCCATTAGAATACAAAAGTTAGAAAAACTATCATGCTGAACATGTACATTATGATGGGAAGGGGGAGTTACAAATCTTACTTACACCCTAAGGGAAAAATACCATTGACACTACTTTTATGTGTTACCGGGCTGCTCGCCAGCAGATCACCTGTGCTCCCACATAGAAGGTAAGCAATATACAACACACTTTTCCTGCATTTGCCAGCAATCCCATTTTGTACATTAACTCTGTTCTTTAGTATTTTTTTTTTAACTATACCATATACAGTTTTGTTTTGTTTTATAATTGATACATGAATACAAATGGAAAGCTACATCAAGTTTGCATTGCCACCTCTTTAATTCTAGTTAATGACCACATGAGAGGATAAAGAAAATAAAATGCATGCTGACCACTTAGAGGAAAGCATGATACATAGGTTTGAGATATTAGGCTATTTACCGCATTGTGTCATGTTTAACCATTAATGGAGGTAGATTGTGTATTAGTAAGATTGCATTATAAACTGTTTTGCCTGTTCTTTAGCTATGATCACAAACATACTTTAAGTGAAGCCATGGGAAAATACACACTGTAGGACATGATTAATGTGATATCTAGTAGAACGAGACCCAAAATACGTGTGGAATGTAAGATACAGTAGAGGCATTCTCTTTTTATTTACAACCTCTGATTTCACCTCTCTTTAAGAGTTGTCCGGCAGAGAAAAAATAATCTAAAATGGGGCTCAGGTGTTTTATTTTTTTTTTTTTAAGTAATACTTACTTACCTGTCCCCCACTGCTGCTGATTTGAAGCTCCCTGGTGATCCACTCCGCTTCATTTCTGGTTCTTGTCCCATCATACAAAAGAGGTTTGTGCTCCATTCACTTACAATGGAGTCTGTGTCAGGACAAGAACCTGCAAGTGAATAGGAATGAAATGCCAGGAAGCTCTAAAGCGGCAGTGACAGGGTACAGGTAGGTAAGAATACGTTTTGGGGGGAATTTGGTTACAACCTTGGCCCTATTTCAGATTTTTTTTTTCTGACCGACAACCCCTTTAATATGTTATATCTTGCTTCTGTGTTTGGCGTACACTTCAAAGCTGTACTAAATTGTTCAGATATTTCTTTTGTGGGAATTAACCATAATGAGCTATCTACGGCATTTGTCTTATTTATTTGTTTGTATGTATGTGAAGTCAGCCCCTCCCAACGTGCACTAAAGACTCTGGGGGCAAGGGTTAAATTTAAAATTCCTGGGCATTGCGGGCCCAAAGGGCTTGCCCAAATTTTCCCATTTTGTTTTATTTTAAAAACCATTTTAAGGGAATTATGGATTATGCTAGAGGCAAATCTTTCCCCCAATGATGGGAAAATAGAAAAAACCCAAACCATGGAGCAGGGGTTTTTTATTGTGTCAATTTTTAGGCCCCCAGGAGATATTTTAAAAATTTTTTGGTAGGTTAGTCCAATGCTGGTTTTGAGCCAAATCCAGGATTATATAAAAGAGAAGGGGAAAATTTTAAAAAAAGAAAAAAAAATTTTTTTCTTTTCCTTTGCCCCCCTAAGAGGGATTTTCTCCCTTGCTGGGTTTAAAGGGGTTTTAAAAATAAGTGGTGAAAAAGCGGGGTTTTCCCTGAGCTTTTGCAAGGGTGTTTTTTTTGGGTTTTTTGGGGTTTTTTTGGTTTTAAGTTGGGATTTAATTTTTGGGGGGATTTTATTTTTGGGGGCCCTTTTTGAAAGGCAGTATTATAAAAATTTTTTTCATATTTGTTTTGAATTTTTTTTTTTTTTTTGGGTTTAACCCCCCCATAAATTCCCAATGTTTGAAAATGCTTTCCATGAAAACCTGTGCAATGAAACCCAAACCTTTTTGAGAAAAATTTTGGGGGGGGGCATACTGCTGGGCCAAGATGTTTTGAACACTGAACATTTAAAACCCCGTTTTCCAGGTTTCAAAAATTGAAAAAGTGGAAACACTGAAAACCATTCCCAACTTGGAAGGGGAGTTTACTGCTCACAAAAGCAATTCACTCGCATTGTGTAGATGCGGGGGGAGGGGGGTTAGCATGGGGTGCGGAAAAAGTACACCCTAGCGGGGGGTAACATTTTAAAAAGAAGGGAGGGGAAATGTTAGGGGGCTAGTTGAATTTGGCCCACACCCCAACAAATTTGAAAGATTGGGGGGATGAGGGGATGTGGCTGAAATAGCTTTGGGTTTAGCAAGACACCCCCCCTGTCTGCTCCAGTAAGGGGGGGAATAGGGGGGTGCAGGTCGGGTAGACGGGGTGCTTTGTTGGTGACCCCTTTATAATGGGCCCCGACGGACAATCTCCCCAAAAAAGCCCGGGGACCCTCGAACAAAAGTTGTTTCCGGGGCCCCGGGGTTGACATATGGGCAAATCGGGTTTACAATTGCGGGGTGGGGGGGGAGAAACCCCCAGTGTAAATTGTCCACAATTGGCCCCAATGCCCAAAGTTAGAGGTGGTGGAGTGTTTTTAAAAAATGATTTCAGGGACTTAGGCAAAAATAAAGGCGGGCCCACCAGGAATTTTTTTCAAAAATATTATTTTGTTCCAGGGGCCAAAACCAGAGAGGCAGAGGGAGATTAGAGAGGTGAATAAGGGGCCCAAAAAATTGTTTTTAGGAAAAAAGGGTTTTGGGTTTTTGGAGAATTTGGGCGGGAATTCGTTTGGCAAACAGTTTCTAGGGCTAGGGAGGGGCTGCCCCAAAAAAGGGGGAAGTGAAACTGTTTTGGGGGGAAAAAAAGGGTTTGGGAAGCTGGGGGGAATTTTTTTAAAAGGGGGGGACTGGGGGGAGGGAAATAAAACAATAGCATGAAAGAAGGAAGTTTGAGTCCCTGGGAATTGTAAAAAAATTTAGGGGTGGGGGAGGGGGTTAAAAAATATTTTTAAAAAGTATAGAAAAAAGGGGAAAAAAAAAAACGGGAAAAACCCTAAAATTGCATGCTGACCAATGCCAGGACAGACCAACAAAAAAAATTTAACTGGGAAGTTTTAAAATTGCAGAAGAAAAATAGGGACTAGGGGGGATAACTGGACGGGCTGGAGAAATGGGGACTGGGCTTAAATTTGCGGGGTTTACCAGTCTTTTTAAAAGGGTGACCTTAAAACCGGAAGGGGGGGGGTGTTGTCTCTATTTTAAAATCCTGTTTGAACCCAAAAACTGGGGGGATAAAATAAAGGAACAGGAATTTGAACAGGTGAATCATTTTGGGTAAATATACTTTGGGGGTAAAAAACAGTAATATAATTAAATAGGATCTGTTTTGGCCCTCCAAAAAAAAAACAAACCCCAAAAGAAGATATGCTCCCAGGAAAAATAGATGAACCCTTTCAAATTTCAAATGGGGGTTTTTTAAATTTGGGGGGACTTTAACTACCCAGCCCAAAAACTGGGAATTTAAAAACCTTGGCTCTCAAAAAGGGAAAACATTTTTGTCTATAACAAAAGAAAAATTACCTTTCCCAAAAAGGTCGGGAAACCGACTAAAGGAAAGGCCCTTCTAGACTTAATTTTAAACTAATAACCTGACATGTAACAAAGGTTTGGGTTTGGGGGCCCAAAGGGGAATTTGTGACCAAAAAAAAAAAAAACTTTTTTTTTCCTTCAATGGTTTTTTTGTCATGGACCCAAAAAAAAACCCCACTGAATTTGGGAAGGAAAAATTTTTTAACCCTGTTAGAGGGGGGAACTAAACTGAAATTGAACTGGGACAAGGTGTTTAAAAAAAAAAAAAAAAAAGGAAATTTTTTAAAAATTTTGGGCCCCCCCAAAGGAATACCAAATTTAAAAAAAAAAATTTAAAAAGGAAAAACCCAAAAAAAATTTTAAAAGGGGGGGTTTTTTTTTTTTCCCCCCCCCAAAAAAGAAAAGGGGGAAAAAATTTTTTTAAAAAAAAAGGGGGGGGTTTTTTCCCCAAACCCCCAAAAAAAAACCCCCCCCCCTTGGTTTAAAAAAGGGGGGCCCCCCCCCCGGGGGGAAAATTTTTTTCCCCCCCCCCCTTTTTTTTTTTTTTTTTTTTCCGGGTGGTTTTTTTTTTTTCCAAAGGGGGGTTTAAAACCCCTTTTTTTTTTTTTGGGGGGGCCCCTTTGGGTTTTTTTTTCCCCCCCCCGGGAAACCCGGGTTTTTGGGGGGGTTTTTTTTTTTTTTTTGGGGTTTTTTTTTTTTTAATTTTTTCCCCCTTTTTTCCCCGGAAATTTTTAAATTTTTCCCAAAAAAAGGTTTTTTTTTCCCCTTTTTTTTTAAAACCTTTTTTTTTTTTTAAAAAAAGGTTTTTCCGGGTTTTTTTTTTTCCCCGGAAAAAAGGGGGGGTTTCCAAAACCCCCCCTTTTGGGGGGAAAAGGGGGGGGTTTGGGCCCCCCTTTTTTTTGGGGGTTTAAAGGGCCCCCAAAAAGGTTTTTAAATTTTTTTGGTTTTTGGGGGGGGGGTTTTCCCCCCTTCCCCTTTTTTGGGGGGGGGTTTTTTTTTGGGTTCCCCCTTTTTTTTTTTTTGGGGTTTCCCCCCCCCCCCGGGGTTTTCCCCCTTTTTTTTTTTCCCCCCGGTTTTTTTTTTGGGGGGGGGGTTTTGGGGGGGGGTTTTTTTTTTGGGGGGGCCCGGGGTTTCGGGGTTTCCCTTTTTCCCGGGTTTTTTCCCCCCCCCCGGGTTTTTCCCCCCCCGGGGGGGGGGGGTTTTCCCCGGCCCCAATTAAAATTTCCCCCCCCCCTTTTTTGGGGGGGGGGGGGGGGCCCGGGGGTTTTAAAAATTTAAAAACCCGGGGAAAAAAAACCCCCCCTTTTCCCCAAAAAAAACCCCCTTTTTTTTTTTTGGGAAAAAACCCCCTTTTTTAAAAAATTTTTTTTTTTTTTTAAATTGGGGGTTTTTTTTTTAAGGGGAAAAAGGGGGTTTTTTTGGGGAAAGGGGGGCCCAAAAAAAGGGGGTTTTTGGGGGGGGGGTTTTTTCCCCCGGGGGGGTTTTTTTAAAAAAAAAAAAAATTTTTTTTTTTTGGGGGGTTTTTGTTTGGGGGGCCCCCCTTTTTTTTTGGTTAAAAAAAGGTTTTGGGGTTTTTTAAAAAAAGGGGGGGCCCCTTTTCCCCCCCCCGGGGGGGGGGGGTTTTTTTTTTTTTTTCCCCAAATTTTTTTTTTTTGGGGGGGTTTTTTTTTTTTTTAAAAAATTTTTTTTTTTTTTTTGGGGGTTTTTTGGGGGTTTTTTTTCCTTTTTTTCCCCCTTTTTTTTAAAAAATTCCCCTTTTTCCCCCCCTTTGGGGTTTTGGGAATTTTTTTTTTCCCCCCCTTTTTTTTTTTAAAAATTTTTTTTTTTTTTTTTTGGGTTTTTTTTTTTTTAAAAATTTTTTTCTTTTTGGGGTTTTTCCCTTTTTTTTTTTCCCCCCCGGGGGTTTTTCCCCCCCAAAAACCGGGGGGGGGGTTTTTTTTTAAAATTTTAAAAAACCCCAAAAAATTTTTTAAACCCCGGGAACCCCCCCCCCCCCGGGTTTTCCCGGGGGGAAAAAAAAAAAAAATTTTTTAAAAGGGGGGAAAAAAAAAAAATTTAAAAAAAAAACCTAAAAAAAAAAAAAAAAAAAAAGGGGGTGGGAAAAAAAAAAAACCAAAAAGGGGGGGAAAAAAAAAAAAAAAAAAACCCCCCAAAATTTTTTAAAAAAAAGGGAAAAAAAAAAAAAAAATTTTCCCCCTTTTAAAAAAAAAAAAAAAATTTTTTAAAAAGGGAAAAAAAAAAAAAAACTTAATTTGGGGGTTTTTTAAAAAAAAAAGGGGGGAAAACCCTTTTAAAAATTTTTTTTAAAAACCCAAAATTCCCGGGGGAAAAAAAATTTAAAAAAAAACCCTTTTTTGGGGTTTTAAAAAGGGGGGGGGAAAAAAAAATTGGCCCCTTTTTTTTTTTAAAAAAAAAAAATTTTTTTACCCTGACAAACTATGTAACTATGTAACTATGTAAAAATTACAAAAATGATCAAGTACATTCAAACTCAAGCGACACAAGGGCACTGATGCATACAACAAAAAGCAAACTGTAAATTATTTAAATAGAATTACTGGTATCTTTACTATATGAATAAAGCTGAGGTTTTTAGTGCACATTTTGACTAAATTATATATGCTCATCAGGTGGGTTCCTATCTCTTGATTTGCATTTCCTTAGAGGCCCAAGCCACTGTGGATTCAGGGCACCAGGCTCCATTAATGTGCCCTGAAAATGTGCACTAAAAAAAATTATTAGGTTTAAAACACCTAATGCAATACTTTTTTTTAAACGTCGGGAACCTCCTTCCTTTTAATATCATTTTAAAAACATGGGGAGGATATATTTAACCATGGCTATCCACCAACGTTGGGTGTTTCCAATGAGTTAGAATGATTTTCATAGCATAATATAGGAGACATTTTAAACAAAAATAGAGGCTTCGATGCATTAGTCTTCCCAAACAAGAAGGTTTAAAACCTAATATTGGACCTAATAGATGAGAAACCCCCATTTCCTGTTCCAAATTTTTAAAGACCCAAAACCCAGAAATGATAGGCTGGTGACAAAACATATGTAAGAAAGAATCGGTCAGCTCTGTTGCACCAAGGACAAAAGATTCTCCTCTTCAAATTTTTACTTTTTTTAGGGTTTAAATAAAATTTGGGGTGAAAGAATGAATTTGAATAAGGTGATTCTAGCAGAATAAGATTTTTAAGGTTTTGGGTAGCTCTTTTCATCATCATCATTCTCTATCATATCAAAAAGTAGCCTTGGGAGATCATCTATGGAATATTTCTTGGAATTAAAAAAGAGGCCCTGGGGTTAAAAAGGTAGAAGTATTGTATCAAGACTGCTAATACTACACAAGCATCAGTATGTCCCTTATTCACAGGGAGTTTGAAAGTGCTCCGTGAAAGTCTAAGGGCGACATGTATGAACGGGCTTTACGCCTGTTTTTGGCTTTTCACTGCGCCTCCAGCCCGAATCCCGCTGTGGGAGGAAAAGCGTTCGCCATTTCGGTTTGTGGCCGCTTGAAGGGGGGGAGTGGGCGGTCAGTGGGCGCGGTGGGGGGCGGTTTAGGCTTTCCCGGGGGCGGGACGCGGCGGTCGTATAGTGGGGACATGTACCATCCGGTCGCCAAATCGCAGGCCGGCAGCTCCGAAAAGAACCCTTGTTTTTTTGGTCTAAATCCTCCGGCAGGGTGAAGTAAAGCAGGCCCGAACATGCGAGGAAGCGGAGAAGATCGCGAAGAAGTCTCGGCTCCGTCCAAACAAGCGTTATTTTCGTTGGGGGTCAATAGATGGGTGATCGAAAATAAAAAAATAAGCAGTTTTCTGAATTAATATTTTTTTTTTTTTCCACAATTAGTATTCCCTTTTAAAAACAATCGGCACAACTTTGTAGTGTTAAAATTTTGATTTCAGCCTGTACGTTTCCCAGAATTGCATTTGAAAACCCATAGGAGCGTCGCTGCTCTCCCTTTGGTCCAAATTACGGGCCTCTTTTAAAAATTTTTATTCCCCCTAAAATCTATGAGAAAGCGCTCGCGCTCTGATTGGCTAGCTGGACGAGCCCCGCTGCTTAACCAATAGCTCGTTTCTGTTTTTTTCTTTTTTTTTTAAACAGTCCGCTTTGAATTGATTGGTCTTTTTTTTGGTAGAAGGGGGGCCCCGTGCTTTTTCTGATTGGTATTTCCCCCATAGGATTATGGGACATTGTCGCCTATTTGATTTTGGGGTTTTTGCCGACCAATGAGAATAGCTTTTTAAAATTTGAATTACTGTCTTTTTCCGGGATTTCTCTTGGCAATTCCCTTGGGAGGCCGGTTCCCGGGACAAAAAGGTTTTTGGGTTTTTAATGCTTTATTTTTTTTAAAAAGGGTTCGGCTTTTTTGAGAAAGTTTTAACTGTATAAAAATAATTTGTTGTTTTTAAAATTAAAAGCCGCACGGCGCGGCACCGAGATTTGAGTGCGTATCTTCCCTAGGTTAAAAGGGGGAAGTAGGTGCATTGATTGGCTGGCTAGCCCCGGGCCCCGCTAAGTCAGCCCAATAAACTCTTTTTTGTCTTTTTTCTGTTTTTGAAAATTTTCCCACCCTGGATTTGATTCGTCTACCTTTCCATAGGTGAAAGGGGCTTTGTGCTCTATTTTGATTGGTCTAAAATTCTCCATAGCCCAGAAAAAGGGGCTTTGTTGTCCTATTTGATGGCTGAGATACCCCAAAACCCTTTTCTCAGCCAATCACGTTTTTAGCATTTTATGTATTTTGAACAGTCCCGCCGTGGTTTGATTGGGGTTTAAATTCCCCATAGGCTAGAAAGGGGGCTTTGCCCCTGTATTCTGATTGGTTTTTAAACTTCTCCTAGCCTAGAATGGGACTTTGCGCTCCTATCTGATTGGTGAGTTGCCAAGCCCCCGTTTTCGCCAATCAGCTGTTTTTGCATTTTTACTGTTTTTGAACAGTCCCGCCCTGGATTCTGTTTGGTCAACCTGGCCCCTTTGGTTTAATGTTTTTGTCGCTCTTTTTTGTTGGCCGGTTTTGGCGACCCAAAAGGAATGGTTTCGAATTTTAAATACTGTATTTCCCAGCCCTTTCCAATATCCTAATTCTTTAATTAGGAATTGGAAAATGATTTTTTTTATGTAATTTTTATTTTTAAAGTTTAGTCTTTTCCTGAGAATGGAAAAAGCCTTTTTTAAAGGCGATTTTGGATTTATACTCCGCACCCACGGGAATGATTTCCGCCGCTCCAGCCCCGTCTCGATCGGAACAGATTTTGGCGCAGTCCCGCCCGGGCCTAAGTCCTGCACTGGCCCCACCAAAGGCGAGGCGTGGGGACTTTTCCCGATGTATGAGGCATTCCTCGGACGGCGTTTGGGGCGCGCCGCACGCGCCCATGTCCCCCTTGTGCCCACGCCCGGCGAGGGCCCGGACTTTTTTCCCCCCTGTATGACGCACTACCCCGGCGGAAAAATCTCAGAGCGCGCCGAACTTGCCTCTTCCCGCACTGCGCCCCCGCCCCTGGCGAGGCACGGCGGCCTTTCATGATATGTATGGCGGCCCGTCCCCGACAAAATGGGAGTTTGCCGGGAAAATGGCGGGGGAAAACGGGCCCCGACCCCGGGGGTTAAAAATGTGGCCCTAATGTTTTTGCCCGCAACTTTAAAGGACCCCAAAGTCCCCATCTATATTCATTTAATGATGTTTGGGAACTATATTGAAAGCTTGAAATTAAAAAACTATTTAAATTTTCCCGATTTCTTTTAAACACCCAAAAAATTTTTTTGCCCTTGGAAATTGGTTGGGTCCCTCAAAACTTTTGCTCAATAATCTTTAGCTGAAATCTGAGATTTGGAGCAGTTATCTCTTCAACCAATAAAATAGTAAAATTCTTCAAATAAAACAAGGTGTAGTAGAGAATCATCTACACAGAGGGATATACACTCCTCTCTTTTGCAGTTCCCAAGGTAAAGATGTGGATATTTGACAGTTTGGTCTAACACTAAACTTAATGAGTCACAAATAAAAATACATTGGAAATAAATAAACATCATTTCTTTTACAGACTTACATCTAGTTAATAAATATAATTAAATCCATAAATATTCACTGTAACTAGGTCATAAACATAAACAAATATATCTTATCTCAATTTTTTCTTATTTTTATTACAGTTTATTTGAATCTGTGTTTTTGGACTAGTGAAAAGCTGACACTAGTGTTCTTCACAGGCAGTCTAAAAAAAAATATTCCTCTTAATCACTGCTCTGTCTAACAAATTTCCAGTTCTGAAAACCCTCAGAAGCATTGATTGCAATTACACAACGTGTGTATGTGGTATATAAGCAATTGGGCATCTTTCTTATTATAATTTTCAGGTATTTTGGCCACACCTATTACAAACGTACATAAAACCAAGCTCTTTCAGATAGGGAACTAAGCAGGGAGAGACATCACCAACCTGGCCACTGCTGCAGTCTGTAAGAGCAGAGAGAGGTAGCCGGTAACTAGAGAAGCTTGTGTACAAATTTAGGAGATAAGCTGCTCTGAAGAGAACCAAAATCAGAACAGCAATGTACTTAGTAATAGCCTTTATTAATCTTTATCTACATGTTTAACCATTTTAGTGTATTAAATGCAATTTTTGCTATCAAAGATATTGTAACCGCTAACACAAAAAAGCGTGAACAGTACCTTACTCCCAGACAAAAAGAACAGGAGAGGGGGAATGTAGTAATGAAGAAATAGTAGGGACTATGGCCGCCATATATGAAAACTTTCTCGGTCTAAGACTTGTTTGTTGCCCATAGCAACCAATCAGAGCGCTCGTTTCATTTCATATAGCTCTGAAAAATGAAAGCTCTGATTGGTTGCTATGGGCAACAAAGAAAGTCTTGGACCTAGTCAGTTTTCATACATGTCCTCCTATGTATTTCTATAAAGCTGAGGCAACAAGGTGACTAAATAATTGTTCCATCTCAGCTTCTAAGGCCATGTTCACACGGCTTATTTGGGCGCGGATTGGAGCCGTACTGCGCGCCGTTTTTGCGCTTCAGTACGGCTCCAATCCGTCCCAGTAACTACGGTAATCCACAGTTCTCATAGAGAACTATGGATTCCGTCTCTCCTGAAAGTGATATGTCAATTATTTACGGCGCGTACGCGCCATAGATAATGATAGTCTATAGGGCCGGCGAGCTGCCGGCCCCCCGCCCACTGCACGGCTGTCGGCGTAATTGCGGGGCGAAATCCGTCCCCACAATTACGCCGGCAATAAGCCGTGTGAACCGGGCCTAAAAACTGATGTGGTAGCTTTCTAGACCCAGATAGACCCAGTGGACGAATAGATTACATACACAACTATCTGCCCGAGAAAATACAGCACAGTGTGACTGAGAAGGACTGTGCTCTGTACAGACAACTCCTGACTTTTTATTAAACATGTACTTTCATGACTTGAGGTCATTATGTCCAAATATTCATTTTGCAAGAGGATGATAATATTGTGCAGGATCTTGAGAATCATCTGTCATATATTTTTGGTCTGCAGCTGCCATTCTTGCTACAATGGGTGCATTTGAGTATGATCACATGAATAAAATATGCTTCTCTGTCTTCAATATAAACCATATTGACAAAAACAGAAAGGAAATAGGAGATTTACTGTCCTACTTTCTGACCAAGGAAATGGTAAAATATTGTCCATGGTGTCCCAAGGCAGTAAAATCCAGCATATTTATATGAGATATCATAAGAACTATATTAACATGATTAAAATAGCACAGATAATATTTGTACCAAAGACGGTAGAAAAGCAAAAAGATGCATTTATGTATTGCATTTATACTAGCATTTTAAGGAAATGTTACCATCAATGAGAATTAAATGAGGTTTTACAATAGATAATGGTTATTCATTTTATAACGAAACTTTCTACCATTTTCCGACACACTTTCTGTATATATTTGTTATGTTTTACCCGAAACGCCATGCTGGTCGCTATGGATTTTTAAAGTTGAAATAGAGTAGTTTTTATTTTTTCAAGATAAGGAGCTGGAGATTATTTACTTTCTTAAATGAGCACATTCATGACTTAAATGGTAAAGAAATTTACGCATCTCGGGCCACATGTATGAAAACTGTCTTGGTCTAAAACTCACTTTGTTGCCCATAGCAACCAATCAGAGCGGCCTTTTCATTTTTGCAGAGCACTATATGAAATGAAAGAGTCGCTCTGATTGGTTGCTAAGTGCAACAAAGAGAGTTTTAGACCTAGACAGTTTTCATGCATGTGGCCCATAGTCTGTGAATGAAAAAAAAAATTTTTACTTTAAGGGGTAAAAATTTGTCCTGGTCATGTGATGATTGCACAGGAGAATGGTTTATTACGAGATACAGATCTAATTACTATATCTGAACTATAACAAGCTCTGCACCTGGTATTAGACTCTCTTGGCAGATCTTTTATGATCAGTTTTCCTAAAAGGGATTTCCACATAGATCAATTTCACAGAGTCTGTTCTTCACAGTGAGCTTCAGGCTCCTACTTCTTGGTTAGGCTGTGAGAGGGTCTACATCTTTCACTGACACTTCATTTCTGCTATTCCTACTAGGGAGACATTGGTGGTGGAGGGGTTTTAACAGCAGAGTGGAAAGCTGCAGATCTCTGAAGGGTTAAGGGCTTGTCCCCAGGGCACGAGTTTGCGGCCAGTTTTTCAGACGGTTTGCGGTTTTGCAGACCGTCCGAAAAACCGGCCACAAACGAGCACAACGGGTTTCTATGGAAAACCTGTGCAGCAGTCCCCACTGCACAGGTTTTCCGGCCCGCGGTTTTTCAAACCCCTGGCCGCCCAAAAGACATTGTGCATGCACATTCTTTCGTCCGGTTTATGAATGGAATATGTGCATGTCAATGGGAAGGGGGGAGGGCTCATCACGGAGAAAAGCCGCCCCCCGCGCGGCCGCAGGGACAACACACAAACCGGACAAATACCAGTCGGATAAACCGACCGGTATTTGTCCATTGCCGTGTAAACGGGCCCTAAGGGTTGTTAGAAAGAAACAATCTCCTGTACTGCTGATAAGACACAGCAGGGATTGGCATCATCATCCTGGCCACTGCTGCTAGAGTTGTGCTTAGGTAACCTAAGAAACCCTTTGTATACAAGCAGAAAATAAAAAATGCATAATCTCAAAATGATGCAAAATCAAACGGGCAATGTATTTGGTAATTAATTTACTTTTGCCTACATGTTTATAACTAATCAAGGGAGGAAAAGGGACTTTTTAAATTAAAAGTCTACCAAAAAAAAAATGGGGAAACCCTTTAAAAAAATGAATTCATATAAAAATTTATATATATTACCAAATTTTCCATGCTTTTTCCTCCCATGTTTTTTATTTTTTCCCCATGTTGGATCTGCAATGGCATGGTACATAATTCTTAGTATCCAAGCATATACATAAAGTATGTAGCAACTAAAAAACTTAAAGATAACGCTGTCAATATACGGCTTTAGAATTTTATTTAACCCCCCAAAACGCCCTTTCCCACCGTCATTTGAGGGCCCATTTCAGGCTTTGTTGCAGCGACGTTTTTTAGACCGTTCGCCGAAAACCAAAAGTTTGGGGCGCCCGGCCGGGCCTCAGTTTGCGCCTTTGGATCGGGGCTGTACACACGGCCCCCGACCCCCAGACACCCCCTTCGAGAACCCCGGGGCAGGGGGGAAAACCTTTCCGTTTTCCCGGGTGTTTTAAAACCCCTTTTTTGCGGGGGTGGCTTTTACCCCCACAATCAAAGGGTTCCCCCTGCTCTTTCGAGTGATCGGAACCCCCGGTCCCCCGGGACAGAGTTCGGGGAGCCTGCAAATTCAGCCCGGGGGAAACCTAGAGGGGGCCCCCAGGCTGCCCCCGGGTTGTATCAACCCCAGGGCCCTGGAAAACACGTGCCGGGTCCAGACACTGCCTGTTTCAAAGTGCCCAACGGGAATTTTGGGAATGAAATTGCAAAAAAAAATTTTCAAATTTTAAGAGGGGCAAATTGATTCTAACGAAGGGGGAATTCGTTTTAAAATTTCGGGGAAAAACTTGGGGTTCTGAAACAAAGCCCAAATTTTTCCCGGTACTTCGGGTGAACAAAGTGGGGTTTTCATTGTTTAAAAGGCTGCGAGAACTTTGGCTTTTACATGGGGCAAAGAAAATCGGGGGAGGAAAAAGGGGCATGCCTGCTTTACAGGGTCCCGGGGGGGAGAAGAAACCCAATCAGAGACCGGGGGGATTCTGTCAGGGTCACCGCACTATAAAACAGAAAAGGCCCGGGCGCGACGCGGGGAGCTCTTTCCGTTCACTGTACTGATCGGGAAAGGGTTGTTTGGCTGGGGGCTAAATAGCTCTTACTGAAAAAAATTTTTTTTTATACAGCGTTTTTTGGGGGGGTGTCTCGTTTGCCCTCGGGAACTGTTTTCCCCTTAAAACGTTTATTTAGATTTTTTTGGGGTATTGGATTGAAATCCCCGTGTGCGTCCACTGCAGCTGCATTTTTACTTTTTAAATCCTATCTTTTTCCAGCACTTTGAATACCCAAGGGGGGATCAAAGCCAATTCCTGTTGTTTTTTTCATTTAAAAAAAAAGGTTTTTACAATACAAAAAACCATTTTCTTTTTTGGCGTTCAATTTTTTGGGGCCCCAAATTTACACCCCGGGGGTTTAAATTAAGCGTTGTTTTTCAGCTGGGGTTTGACCCCAAGAAACCCGGTTTTTTTTCCACCCCCCAAAATTTTAACATTTTTCCTGTACCAAATTTCACAAGAAAAGGGTTTAAATTTTAAAAATTTTTTATCTTTGTTGTGTGCGAAAAAAACCCAGGGAAATTTTTAACACCAAAAAACTAGTAGTTTTTTGGTGGCTAAAAATTTTTTGGGCCCGCAATTTACATCCGGGGGTTAATTAAGCGTTTTTTTCAGCTGTGGGGGACCCCAAGAAACCGTTTTTTTTCCCCGCCAAAAAAATATACTTTTTTCCTGAAAAACCCCCAAATTTCCAAAAGAAAAGGGGTTAAATTTTACAAAAAATTCTTGTTTTGTTTAGCGTAAAAAACAGGGCATTGTAACACGCTACAAAGCTAGTAGTTTGTGGTGGGCTAAATTTTTTGGGGGCCCCAAAATTTTTAACATCCAGGGGTTAAATTAAGCGTTTTTTTTTAAAGCTGTGGTGACCCCAAAAAAAACCGTTTTTTTTAAACCGCCAAAATATATACTTTTTTTCCTGTAGCCTAATTCACAAGAAAAGGGTTTAAAATTAAAATTTTTATCTCTTTTTGTGTAGCGTAAAAACACGGGCATTGTAAACACCTACAAAGCTAGTGTTTGTGGGGGTTTCAATTCTTTGGCGCAATTTACACCCAAAGGGGTTAAACAAGAAATTTTTCTCAGTTGCATCAGTAAAAGAAACTTTTTTTTTCCCCAACCACAAAAGGAAAATTTCTGTAGCTTTAATTTCCCATTTTCCTTGGGTTTTAAATTTAAGGGCCTTTTACATTCAGAAAAAATACACAGAGTTTTTTAAACGGCAATAAAACCCTTTTTTTTTCCTGGCCATTGTGGAGCGAAAATTGTTTACCCAAAAGGGGTTACCCAAGCTTTTTTAAGGGGTTTCCCATTTGGAGAAAAATTTACAGGGTGTATTTTAAAATTTCCCTTTTAACAATATCTTCATCAAACAGTGTCTGTATATTTTAAAAAACAAACAGTATGTCAGACAAAGAGGGGGCAGGTTTCTGAAACCGGGATTTGGCAGTGGCAAAAACTTTCCTGGAACGGCCCAGGTCGCAGCACAGCAAGGGGACGTCCCCACCCGGGGGGTTCACCGGTGAGGCCAAAATTTGGGGCCGCTGTCATATAGGGGACGTGTGTTTTTCCAGAAACCCCAAGGGGTTTTTTGTTTGGTTGATGGGTTTCTTTCCACTTCCCCCAGATGACATCTGAAAACCCCCAGCCAAGAGTGGTTTTGGCATGGTCCGGGGGGCGGTCAGCGGCCCTCCCCGTCCTCAGCCCGCCTTTCTGACCCACCCGGTTCCCTCAGCCAGTTTTTCTATATGGGGTTCGGGGCTCAGCGCCACTATAAGCGGGAAATTGAACAATTTGAGGGGGGGGGGGTCAGAAACTCCCTTGGCACGAAAAAAAGGGGGCCAATACCCCCTTTCTTCTTCCCTTTGGGAAAAAAAAATTTATAGATGTTGAGCGGGGGCCAATGGGGGGTTTCATTTTGTAAAGGGGGGCCCAGCCTCGGAAACCAAGCCCGGGGGATGGGGCCCCGGCAGTGACGAAAAAAACACAAATGATTTGTTTGTAGGGGCCCCCGACTTGGGACCGGGTGAAGAAAAGGGTTTCCCATCATGCGGGAAAGAAGGGGGCGTCAGCTTGCGGGGGTCAGGCAGGGGGCGCAGCCAGAAAGGGTTTTTTTGTGTGGCCGGTGAGTCGGCGGGTTTAGCGCAGTTGGCGAGGTGGGGAGCCAAGGGGCCCCACGGGGTAAAAAAACCCCATTTCACAGGTCCAAAAAGTAGCGGCACGGGGGCTCGCGGGGCCCAGGGGGCGGTAGTAGTCCTAAAGCGGGGGCTTGGCGGTAAAAATCACCCTACCCCGGCGGTGTGGATTTTTTGGGCTAAAAAACCCCGGGGAGGGGGGACCGAATATGGGTATATGTAGAATCTGTAAGCAGAAATTTGAACTTGGCCAGGAAGCTTACTTGGCCCCAACGGCCCCTGAAATAAACACATGCAGCGCCCCATCCGGTGGCCCCTGGGAAAACGTGGTAGATGTGGTGGTCCATCCGGGCCCGCCGCAGAAAGCGGCCATTGGCACGCATTGCCATTGCGGGCCAGCCCAAAGGCTCCACCCCCTCTGTAAAGGGAGCTGTTTTTTTTTTTGACATCATCTCCCGGTCCCGATGCTCCTGTTTCCCACATACTCATGGAAACCAGCAGTCGTTTCCAGCGAGGGGGTTTAAAAGGAGAAAAACTATGCGAAAAACCCAAAATTGGTGGAGCGGCTGACCGTTCTCCGCCCAAAGGGTTGCGGTTACTGCATTTCCCCCCCTTTCCAAAGGGTGGACTCTGCCCCGGGTTCAGAAAACCCTAAGGGGCTTTTTGCCGAGCTGAGATAAAGGTTCCAACCCGGGAAATTTTTTTTCCAAAAGGGCCGGTCCCAAGCACTTCAAAAAATATGTAGAACGGGGAAAAGTCCCCCGCCCCTTGAGCTTATGGTTTTTTTTCCAAGGTGAAACGGGGGGGCGTGGACGTTGGAGCGTAACACATTCAGGGCCGGGTACATGCCCTTTGGGCCCCAAAGGGGGTAAATTTGGGGTTCCTGCCCACACACCAACAACTTGGACGGGAGACGCCGTTTTTCTCCCCCACGTTGTCAAACGTGGCTCCTGCGCCAATGCCCCGGGCCTCCTCCTCCTCCCCCAACCACCACCATCCCCGCCTCCACATGTACTGCTCCATCTTTAACCACATGTGTAGGGCACAGCATTGTCACGCATTTCAAACCCCTTTGGCTTTGCCCTCGGCGAACGAAGTCACACAGGGGGGGAACGGGGCCCGCGTCATGCAGAAAAGAAATCGATGGGGTAATTTCCCTCTGCGCCAACTGCAAATGGGAACCAAGGGACGGCCCAATGGGAGAAACATGGTGCCCCGGGCTGCACCGGGGAAAGGGATGGCCCATGCGCCCTGCCTGGCGCACATGTTCAATCGGGTTTGGGAAAAAGGGTTTCCCCTGAAGTTTTTCCAAAGATCTTCGGGAAGTTTCGGGAAAATGGCCGGGAAACTGTGAATGCACTTTATCCATTCGTACAAAGCCGGGGAAAAACCCTCCTCGAGTTCCCGCGGCAAAAACCCTCCCCCAACCACACTCTGATATGCGATTTTTCCACCCTTTGGGAATTCCACCCTCACATTTTGGACCGACTGTATAAAACGGGGAAAAAGGGCTATTAACAATTTTTTTATGATCCAGGCGGACAGGTGTATTTCCCCCGTGTAAAATTTGATGTCAGCCAGTGGCAGCTCATGCGTGGGCACCCGCCGTTTGTTGAGGCCATTCGAGGAGGGCCCCGTTTTTTTGTCCCGTCGCCCCGGATTTCGGGGGGTGAATAAAGTTTAAATTCCCCTGTTTTATGTCCTGGGGAAAAGATGCTAAAAAACTGTCTGGGGGGGGACTGGAGATGGGCGGGTACATTTTCGCGGGCCCCATGATCCCCTGGGGACTGAAAATGGAGGAGGAGGAGGGGGACCAAAATTTAACAGAAAACAAATTTTTCTGGGGGAAAATGAGTGGATTTTCTACCCAGGTGACAAAGAGGAGGGGGGCAGGAGGAGCTGGGGGAGGTTTGATGGGATTTAGGAAAAACGAAGCAAAATGACCCCCCAAAACCCCCGTGGGGTATACAAAGGGAAAATGGAGGCAGGAAGGGCCCCCCGGAGAAATTGTGCAAAGATTTCCCCCAGCATGCTATTTTTTCCTGGGTTTGTGAAGCCCAATAGTCAGGGATCTGGAAAAGGGATGGGCTTTTTTTGGGTCTCCACCCAAATTTGGGGCCCCCTCGTACTGGTCCCAAAATTTGGGGGCCCTTTTTCCCAAACTATTGAGAGGGGGGACAAACTTAAAAAAACTATAGGGGGAAAACCTCCCTAGTCAGTTGGCCGCTGCCCATGTGGCCCGGGATCGCCCTCCCCTTTTTGACAGGACGACCCGGGGGGTTTTCCCCAGCGCCAAGGACTTAAATGCTGCGGCTGCTTGGGGGAAGGTGGGGGGGTAGGAGCAAATACCCGCTCCATCACACAACCTAAGTCTGGAGTCACTGCCCGAGCAGCTTCCTTTACCCGCCAGTGAGGAGGGAGTCGCCAGCCGCAGCAGCAAACCGGACCTGGGCAGTCCCCCGAAAACCCAAAAGGGGGTGGCCTACCCCTTGGGCAGCCTCTGCCACCCCAGTTTGAAAATTCCCCTGGGGCTACGGGGGAGCCCAATGGATGTGTGGCCGCAAAATTGCCCAGTTTGCAGTGGAGAAGCGGGCCCGCCCCCAGTAGGGTGGCATCAGAGTGGGGCCCCTTTATGCGGGGGGGCCCTCGTTTTCCCCAAGGAGAACCCCCCTTTTTCCACGGGGAAAAGTGGAACGGGGCGAAACCTTTTTTCAAGATGAATCAGGGGGTGGATCGGCAGGATTTCCCCACACCAATGGGTTAGGGATCATTTTGGGTTTTAAACCCACCCGCCTCAGCCCCTAATTTTGATGCCCCCCCCGCCCGATTTCCACATATCTGCTACGTTTTCCCCCAAAAAACCCCCCAAACCACCACAAACCCCGGACTGGAATTGCCCCCCCCTCAACACTCTGTCCTTGTGCCCCTCAAAGACCTCATGCTGCTGCTGCTGTTGCTGGGGCCGGGGACAAACCCCCACTGTGGGGCCCCCGTGCCCCCCTCTGACCCCATGCTGTTGCTTGCCGCCGTCACCCCAAAAACTTTCAAATTTTTGCCAAAACCCGGGCCCATTCCTTTTTTTGCTACCTCCAGAATGTCATTTTGCCAAAATTTTGAAGGGGATTCTAAGAGCGCGGCAGTTTTTGTGCCCTGTCATACTAAAACACAAAAAATTGTATGAAACCCAAAAATTTCCCTGCATAAATTTTTCATGGCACAACCTTTTACAAACCCTGAGGCTCTGTGCAGCCCGGAAAAAGCTGTTTTTTTTAACGCGGGTTGTGGGCCCAAGGGGAAATCGGACCCCAAAAAAAATTTTTTCGGGAAAAATTTGGGGGAAGTGAAACCCAAAACGATTTTTTTAGAAATTTGCCCATCTCTAAATGCAAATACATTACTAAAGGGGTTTTTAAAAAAAAAAAAAAAATTGTAAAAAAAAGTTTTCCCAACATTAATTTTAAAAAAAAATAAAAAAACAATAAAAGTGTAACCCAAAAAAGAAAAAAAAAAATAAATAAAAAAATAAAAAAATATTTATAAAAAAAAATTTATGCATTATTAAAACACCCAAAAAAAAAATACCCCTTATTAGGAAACCACACGGGCCGTAATAAACCCTGTAGAATTAAATTTTAACAAGTTATTAAGTGTGAAATGTGGGAAAGGTGAAAAAAAAATAAAAAATAAAAAAAAAATAAAATTTTGCAATTATTTTAAGCGGGAAAATTTAAAAAATTTTCCCCCCTAAATTTCAAAATTGTCCTTTTAATAAAACCCGGGGCCATCCTTAAAAATGCGGGCATTGAAAAAATAAAAAATTCCCTTTTCCCCCCCCCAAAAAACAAAAAAAATTATTCTTCCCTTTTTAAAAAAACCCCAAAGGGGCCCTTTTTTTTTAAATTTTTTAAACCTTTTCAACCCTTTTTTATCAAAACCCCAATAACCCCCCCAAAATTTTTTAACATCAATTTTTAAACCCCAAAAACCCCTTTTTTTTCGAAAAAAAATTTTTTCCCAAAAACATTAAACAATTTTTTTTTAAATTTTCCTTTTAACCCAAAACCCCCCTTTTCCCCCAAAAAAAAAAAAAAACCTTAAAAAAAAAAAAGCAAAATTTAAAATAAACAAAAAAAAAGAAAACACCCAATAAATTTTTAATAAATCTTTAAATTTAAAATACAAAACATAAAAACCCCACATTATACCCAATAACCACACCAAACTTAAAAACCCCTTAAACCCAAAAAAGGGGGTTTCAAAACTCACCCAACCCCCAAAACCCAAAACCCCTAAAAATGCCCCTTTAAAAACCTTTAAAAAAAAAATAACAGGGATTACCCCCCTTTTAAAAAATCAATTCCTTCCCCCGTTTCCCCAAAAAAAAACCGCAAAAAAAAATCTTACCCCTTTTTTAACCTTAAAAATTTTTCCCAAAAGACCCCTAAACAATAAAAGACTTTAAAAACCAAAAATTTTCAAAAACTCAAAAGTTTTCTAACATATATTAAAAGCAAAATATTTCCCCCTTGTCTTCCAAATTAAACTTTAACTCTTTTACCCCAAAGGGGTTTTTGAACCTCTTAACATGGCTAAACCATTTTCTTCCCCCCCCAAATTTAAGGGATTAAAAACCCCTCCCAAACCCATTATCCCCCCAACCCCCAACTTAAAACCTCCCCACCCTTTTAAAACCCTTTAAAAACCTTTTAAAACCCCCCCCCAAACAAAGGGGCCCCCTCTTTTCTTTATCTTTAAAACCCTTCACCCCCAACCCTTTAAACTTCCCCCTTCACCTTTACCCTAATTCCCCCCAACTTTAAACCACCATAACCCAAACCCCTTAAAAACATTTCCAAAAAAAGCCTTTCAAAGTTACACAATTTAAATTTTACATTTTAAAAAACCCAAAAATTCAAAATTTAAAAAAAAAATGAACAAAACCCCCTTTTAAAAAAAAAAATTTTAATAAAACAACAAAAACGAAAAAAAAAAAAAAAAATTAAAAAAAAAAAAAATAAACAAAGAAAAAAGGGGGTTACCCACCCAAAAAATTTCACTTTATTACCCCAACTCCAACACCCCCCAAAAACCCAACCAATTTTAATAAAATTAAAAAAAAAAAAAAAACCCAATAAAAAAAAAAAAATCCCCCCAAATTTTTAAAATAACTTAAAACCCCATTTCCCCCCAAAAGTACCCAAAACCCAAAAACCCTTCCCCCCCTAACCCCTCCCTTATTAAAAAAAAAAAAAATAAAAAAAAAACCCTTTTAAAAAAAAAAAAAAAAAACTAAAAAAATTTTTTTTTTCATTAAAAACCAATTTTTAATTTTTATTCAACCAATATTAAAAAAACTTCCCAAAAAAAAAAAATTAGTTTACCCAAATTAAATTTAAAAAATTTTTCCCAAAAAATACACCCTTTAAAACAAAAAAGAGACCCCCCAAAAAATTGGTCCCCCAAAAACCCCCCAAAATTACTCTTTTAAAACAAAAATCCCTTTGAATAAATCAAATTATCTCTTTTTTTCCTCCTTCTCATAACAAACCCCTTATTTGCATCAGCAATTTCCTGAATTTAAATTTTCCCCAACCAAAGGGGCAATTCCCTCAATGACTGTTCCTAAATAAAAAATTTTGTTTCTTTTTCAAGGTTTTCTTTTCTTAAAAACACCTAAATTTATAAAATTTGGTTTAGGCAAATGCCCCCAAAATTTCCCATTCAATATTCAAATTTATTTGGGGTTCCCTTAAATTTTTTGCCAAAATTTCAAAAAAACAACCCCTAAAACCCCCCAAACTTATTGGGGGTTTTTGGGAGGGCTTTTTAACAAAATTTTTTCACATTTATTAAAACCCGCTGGGGGGGGCGGCCCTTTTCCCCCCCTAATTTTCCCCGGGAAACTCCAAAAAATGTCGGGGGGGGCCCTCTCAAACAACCTATTTAAAATTTCCCCCCCCCCAGTGGTTACCAGTTCACTAGGGGCAATCCCTCCCAAATTCGTCATCCAATTTTTCCCCCTGTAAAATTCCAAAATTTTCCCTTCCCCCTCCATTTTTTTCACAGTGCACATTTGGGGGCATTTCACTTACCTCTTTTTTACCCCCTTTTTGAAAACCCATGCCCAAAATTTAAAAGCAAAAACAAATTCCCCATTTCGGTTTTTTAAATAAACAAAAATCCCAAAAAACTTTAAAAAAAACTCAAAAAAACTTTTTTAAACCAAAAAAAAAAAAAAAAACAAAAACAAAAACCAAAAATTTCCCAAAAACCAAAATTCAAATTAATAAAAAAAAATTTTTAAAAACCTAAAACAAAATTCCCCAAAACCACTATTTCCAAAAACCCCAAAACAAAATTTCCACAGTTTTTCCAAAAAACCCAAAATTTTTACCAATATTCCCCAAACACAGTTTCCCCAAAAACAATAAAAAAATTCGAAAAAATTCAAAAAAAAAAACCTTCTTAGCTTTTAACCAAATTTTCCCCAAATAACGGACAAAACCCAAAAAAAAACCTATTTCTAAACAAAAACCCCCTCCAAACCCCTTTTTTAAAAATCATAAAAAAACAGAAAAAAGGTATTTTTCATTTTCCTTTCTAAACCCCCCCCCAATTTTAAGCTACCCCCTTCCCAAAATTTATTAAAAATTGGGGAAACGGCCCATTCCCAAACCCTTCACCCTTTTATTTTGGAAAAAGAAGAAAAAAAAAAATTAATTTTTTTTGTGTTAAAATTTCATAAAACCAAAAAAACTTTTAAAATAAAATCCCAAAAAACGCTTTTTTTGGGGGGTTTTCAAAAATTTGCAAAAATTGAAATTACTTAAATTTCATTTAAAACAAATTTTTTTAAAGCCTTTTCATTGGTCCGGGTAAACCAGCCCAAACAGAATGGGGCGACAGGGGGTCCCCTTAAAACCAGGGGGAAAATATTGACCAATCAGAATTTGGGGGCGACAAAGACCCCTTATATCCTATGGAAGAAGTTTTGACCCCAAACAAAATCCCAAGGGGGGACAGTTTTAAAAAAGTTTTCAGAAAAGAGCTGATTGGCTGAGCTTGGGTGGCTTGGGTACCCAGCCCAATTTAGGGGCGTGGCTACTTTTCCCCCGGGATTCTATGGAGAAGCGGCGCACTGGGAAAACCGGGCTCGGGGCCGTGCGGCATGAAGAAATTTAAAAAAAAAAAATATTTGATTAAAATGTTAAAAAAAATTATCAATAAAGACTAAAACCCCTGTTAAAAAAAAAATCAGTTAAAAAAAACCCAAAAAACGTGTTTGTCCCTGAGGGCCGGCGCTACATAGGGAATTGCAATAGAAAAGAATCGCCGGGGAAAAAACAGTAATTAAAAATTTTTTGGGTTCCCTCTGATTTGTCGCATAAACGAGCCAATCAGAAAAAGGAGAGGGCCCGTTGGGCCCCTTATATCCATGGAGGAGAATTTAAAAAGAACCCAAAAGGGGGGGGAAGGGACCCATTAAAAACCCCAGGAGAAAAAATTTTACCATCAAATTCAAAGGCGGGACAGTTCAAAATACAGTAAAAAGGCAGAAAGTTGAGCTAACCCGGGGGGTCGCCCCAGCTTAGCCAATCCCGAGCCGGGGCTTAACCTTTTTCTCAAAAAGTTCAAAGGGGAAAAAGAAATTCAGAAGGGGAGCTCTGTGATTGGGCCCAAGTTAAAAAAGGCGCGGTTCTTTTTGGGCCAATGGGAGAGGAGGTCGCTCCTAGGGGGTTTTTTAATGCAAAACTGGGGAAAAAAACTGGGACATGGGCCGAAAACAAATGATAAGGGGCTACAGAAGTTGTCCCCATGGTATATAAAAAAAAAGGGGGAAAAATAATATGGGGGTAACGAAAAAAAAAAAAAATTAAATCAATAAAAACAGGGTTTTTTTCTTTATTTCACCCATTTATTTATCCTTTGGGGAAAAAGAAAATAAAGAAAAAAAAATTTATTTTATTGAATTAATTTTTTTTTCGTTACCCCCCCATATTTTTATTCATTTTATTACACATCGGGACAAATTCTGTAGTTTTTAAAATTTTGATTTCGGCCATGAAAAAGTTTTAATTTTAATTGCAAATTTTGAAAACCCCTAGGAGCATCGTCGCTCTCCCCTTGGTCCAAATAACCCCCGCCTCTTTTAAATAGCGCTCCCGATTGGCTAAGCTGGGGCGAGCCCCCCCCCTTCAACCAATCCCGCCGTTTCTGCCCTTTTTTCTGTATTTTTGGGGAAAGGGCCCCCCCTTGGAATTTTGATTGGTTTAAAATTTTTTCTCCATAGGTTTAAAAGGGTCCCGTCCTTTTCCCATTTATTGGTCCCAAATTTTCCTCCATAGGGTATAATGGGGCCCCTGTCCCCTCCTATTCCCGATTGGCCCGGTTTATGCCGACCAAACAGAAGAGATTAAACAATTTTTAATTATGTATTTCCCCCGATTCCTCAAATTCCCAAATTTCCCCCTGGCGCCGGTTTTTCAGGGGACAAAGCGTTGTTCGGGGTTTTAACTGATTTTTTTTTTAAAAAGAAGGTTTTTAGCTCTTTATGTGAAAATGTTTTTTCACTTAATCAAAAATGATTTTTTTTTTTTAATACTTCATTCTGCCCCAGCGCTGAGTCCAGGACGGGGTTTGGGGGGGGGCCCCCCCTCTCCATAGGCAAAAATGGGGGGGAAGTACTCACGCTCTGATTGGCTGGGAAACCAAGCCCCCCTTGCTCCCGCCAAAACACTCTTTTTTTGAAATTTTTTCTGTAAATTTTAAAGGTTTCCCCCCGTTGAAATTTTGATTGGGTCAATCGTTCTCCATAGTTTTTAATGGTTTTACTGTCGTCCTATTTGTTTGGGCCCGTTTATGCCGACCAAAAAGAGAATAGCTTTCAGAATTGGAAAAATTTCTGTATTTCCTGGCAATTTCCCAAAAATCCGATTTCTTGATATTGCGCCTTTCCCAGATTTTGGGAAAATGATTTTTTTTTATTAAGGGGTTTTTTTTTGAGGTTTAGCTCTTTTTTTGACACTCTTTTTCCCCCTTTTTAAAAACGATTTTTTTCGGATTCATTTCTCCTGCTTACGGGGCGGAGCCTGAGATTTCTGTCGGGATCTTTCCCCCCCCCTGCCTTTTCCCCGCTTTTTTCCGATCCGGCTTTTACTTTCGCCGCCGCCGGGGCATTTTTGACCAAAATAAAACCCGGTCTGCCTGCCCGGGCTGCCGAGCGCTGCATGCGCCTCGCTTTTCCGCTCCCCGGGTCGTAAAAAGCCTCGGGGGTTTTTGGGCGCGCCGCATCCCGGAAACCCCAAACCGCGCCCCACCCCGCCCAAAATTCCCCCCCTTTTAAAGGGGGGCGCTGAAAGTGGCGAAGGGTGCGGGCCCAACACCCCGCAAACCCCGGTCCCACACGGGGATTCGGGCCGGGAAGCGCAGTATACGCCAAAAAAAAAAGGGTAAAAGGGCCCGTTTATAAATGTCCCCCCTTTTTGTCAAAAATTTTTTTTGTTTTGATCACTTTTGGTCTGACACTAACATAAATTTTTAAACCCCTTTTTTTATTTTTAACCAGAAAATGGGTGAAAGGGCCCCGAAAATGTTTCCAGGGCCCGGAAAATTTCCACACAACTAGGAGTTTACGGGTAAAAATGCATAAAAACTTCACCCGAAATTTGTGTTAAGATATGATTTAGAGATGGCATAAAAAAGATATCCTGAAACTAATTTTTTTTTACCATGGTCAGCCAAACCAGTGTTGAACCAGTTGGGACCTGTGCAAGCAACACTTATCTTCTGTTTTTTAAGGGTTTTTTTGGGAAATTTTAAATTACTTTTTGTATCCAAGGGAAAAAAGTGTGGGAAAAATTAAAAAAATTTTTTTCAAAAATAAATTTTTAACCTAAAATTTTATACAAAAACAGATTTCAGCCTAAATCAAAAAAAATGTGAATTCAATGACTTTCAAATTATTTTACCTCCGGGTTTTTTTGGCTCTTAGCCGGAAAAAATTCAAAGTCAAGAAATCCCCGTCATGGTAAGAAAATCTAATATATTTGCTTGATTTAGAATATTCCCCAACATGTGCTAATGCACTTTTTTTCACATCAATTTTGGGGTAAGGAGGGGCATAGGAAACTTAGCCCACTCTGTGCGCAGTAGATGCTGGCTGATCCCCCTATGTTGGGCACCCGCTTACCAGGCGGTTCATTTATAAAATCCAAAACCCCGTTTTTAGCATCACAGCAACAAAATAATGGGCTGTAGTGTCTTAACCTTTAAATTTAGAGGTTTTCCCCATACCTTTACTGTATTAGCCATCCATGGCATCTTTAAAAGAAAGTCTAACACATCCATGGAAAAATTTTAAAAATTTTTGTATATAAATTTTTTATTCCCAAAAGGGAAGATGATAGATAAATGAAACACACAGTAACATAATGGCTAATCTTCTACGCCCCAAAAAGTTTATTCACTGAAATTTCCCTTTTCCCGAAATGCCCAGTCGACGTTTTCATCGTTTTAGATACATCTGAAAGTGTTTTCTCTTTTGGGGTTCAAACCCCTTGGATCGCTGGTTGAAAAGGTTTAAACATTTTCAAAGAATTTGGGGAATTCCAAAGGGAACAGCAGGTATGGATGTAAGACAAGCACATTCTTGTTAAACCAATAGCTTTACACATTCCAGAGATCCTAAAAGAGTTTAAAAATGTTTAAGATGCAAGATTTAAGAACAAATATGTTTACTTAAATAATATTAGGTAAAAGTTCTGAATTATATTTTTGGAAAGAGAGATACTTATCTCACTAGTAGACAACCATGTACCACTTATGGTGAACTTGTAGAAAGCTCCATAGCTACTAGGAGATCATGTGTATATGGAAGTCCTTTAAAAAAAAAAAATCTGCATAGATTCTCTTGAACAGTCCTCTGTCATTGAGTACCCCAACTCACAATGATTCTTCTATCCTGTATTTTTCAGGCAGTACGTATTTGTTTTGCTAGAGGATAAAAAAAACCTTACTTACAACTTAAATATAGCAAATGAGAAACTATTCAGTTTGCTCCTGGCTAAACAAGCTAAATTTAAGAATGTGTGGAATCTGTAGATTACATATTTCCAGTCCCTCCCCATCCCTCTTGCCTATGCTTTTTTCTTACTTTTTCGAATACCGTATTGTTTCTCTCTTTTTTTACCTGGTTATTTTTTTTCTCCATTGGAACGCTTTCTTCCCATTTGAACTATGGGCTTCACTGAAAGTCTTACCTTTAGTCCTCTGGTTAGAACCATACTTTATTAAGTACTATATTATAGTCTATGGCTCTTCTTTATATTTCATATCAAGTCTATGTCTCCTCTTTAAATGCTATATAAAGCATATGGCTTATTTTTATATCCTATATAAAGCCTATGGCTCTTCTTTATATTTTATATCAAATCTATGCTTCATCTTTATATTCCACAACAGGTCTTTATTCAATACCAAGTTTACGTCTCCTCTTTATATTCCACATTATATCTATGGCTCCTATTTTATATTCCATAACAGGTCTGTTGTTCGTCTCTATATTCAATACCAAGTTTATACGATATCAGGTCTATGGCTCCTCTTTACATGCTATATCATATTTCTATTGCTTCTCTTTATATTTAATACCAAGTTTATAGATCCTCTTTCATTTGACATTTCATACAAAGTATATGACTTGGCTATAGGTTCCATATAAAGTCAATGGCTCCTCTATTTGCATATTTAAAAAAAAACACAATTTAAAATTATGCAACTGAAACATATTCCTAAATTACATTAGGCCAATGCATAGAGAATTGCAGTGTACGTTCACACAAGCCAATGCTGAAAAAAATCGACATAACATGAAGTTTAGGCAGCTTATATTATCATGCTATCTTAATTTACAATACATCAAAAACAAAATTCATGTGTGGAAATTGCAGATTTTTATGTGAGAGGAAAAAAACTTAATATTTTTATATACCATATAATACAACATTGCATAGTGGTGTATGAAATAAATAGCAACCAGTAATGCAATGTATAATTACAGTGCTGATTGGAATGATTGACTTTTGCCTCCACACCCATCTGTGTTCTGCTAGCCTAATGCTAGACTGCAGACACTTGAGACTGATTGTGATTGACAACTGCCTTCGCCATTCATTCTAGGCTCTTTGTGTTTGAATGTCAGAGGGCTGGCCCAATCTCCGTCTGGGCTGGGACTCTGACATCCTATATAAGATCACTTCTGACTTGGAGTTGTGCTGGTGATAGTCCTTGACTTGAGCTGGTGTGCTTTTTCTATTGTTTGCTTGGATTTTGAGCTATTTGCCTATTTTCCTGATTTCCGCCTTTGTCTGTAATTTTGATACCTTTCTGCTCTCTCTGGCTATGACCTGGTTCATCTGACTACTCTGTTGTTGTTGTGTTTTTCTGTCTGTCTGTCTGTTTTGTGTACCACTTACAGTGAGGGAAAAAAAGTATTTAGTCAGCCACCAATTGTGCAAGTTCTCCCACTTAAAAAGATGAGGGGAGGCCCTGTAAATTTACATCATCAGTAGACCTCAACTATGAGAGAAAAAAAATGAGAAAACAAATCCAGAAAATCACATTGTCTGATTTGGAAAGAATTTATTTGCAAATTATGGTGGAAAATAAGTATTTGTTCACCTACAAACAAGCAAGATTTCTGGCTCTCATAGACCTGTAACTTCTTTTTTAAGATGCTCCTCTATCCTCCACTCATTACCTGTAGTAATGGCACCTGTTTGAACTTGTTATCAGTATAAAAAACACCTGTCCACAACCTCAAACAGTCACACTCCAAAGTCCACTATGGTGAAGACCAAAGATCTGTCAAAAGACACCAGAAAGAAAACTGTAGCTCTGCACCAGGCTGGAAAGATGTAATCTGCAATAGGCAAGCAGCTTGGTGTGAAGAAATCAACTGTGAGACCAATAGTTAGAAAATGGAAGACATACAAGACAACTGATAATCTCCCTCGATATGGGGCTCCACGCAAGATCTCACCCCATGGAGTCAAAATGATCACAAGAACAGTGAGCAAAAATCCCAGAACCACACGGGGGACCTAGTGAATGACTTTCAGAGAGCTGGGACCAATGTAACAAAGGCTACCATCAGTAGCACACTACGCCGCCAGGGACTTAGATCCTGCAGTGCCAGACGTGTCCCCCTGCTTAAGCCAATACATGTCTGCAGTTTGCTAGAGAGCATTTAGATGCTCCAGAAGAGTATTGAGAGAATGTCATATGGTCAGATGAAATCAAAGTAGAACTGTTTGGTAGAAACACAACTTGTTGTGTTTGGAGGAGAGAGAATACGGAGTTGCATCCAAAGAACATCATGCTTTGGGGCTGTTTCTCTGCAGAGGAACCAGGACGACTGATCTGTGTACATGAAAAAATGAATGGGGTAACTTGAGATTTTGAGTACAAACCTCCTTCTATCAGCAAGGGCATTGAAGATGAAACGTGGCTGGGTCTTTCAGCAGGACAGTGATCCCAAGTACATCCCCAGGGAACTGAAGGAGTGGCTTCGTAAGAAGCATTTCAAGGTCCTGGAGTGGCTTAGCCAGTCTCCAGATCTCACCCCATAGAAAACCTTTGAAGGGAGTTGAAAGTCCGTGTTGCCCAGCGACAGCCCCAAAACATCACTGCTCTAGAGGAGATCTCCATGGAGGAATAGGCCAACATGCTAGCAACAGTGTGTGCCAACCTTGTGAAGACTTACAGAAAACCTCTGTCATTGCAAACAAAGGATATATAACAAAGTATTGAGATGAACTTTTGTTATTAACCAAATACTTATTTTCCACCATAATTTGCAAATAAATTCTTTCCAAATCAGAAAATGTGATTTTCTGGATTTGTTTTCTCATTTTGTCTCTCATAGTTGAGGTCTACCTATGATGTCAATAACAGGCCTCTCATCTTTTTAAGTGGGAGAACTTGCACAATTGGTGGCTGATTAAATAACTTTTTTCCCCACTGTATTTAGGCTAGGGACCGCCATCCAGTTGTCTTCAACTGCTTGGGGTCAGGCAGGCAAGTAAGCAGGGACAAATTTGGGGGCATAGTACTAGGGCTCACTGTTCATCTATCCCTGTTCATCTGTTCTGACGGTCCATGATATAACCATTATGTTTCTGTATAGCTATCAACGATGTGACAGGCGTCTGACATGGAACTCTGGAGCTCTCCACTACAGTGATGAGGTGAAGCTGATAAGTGAGATGGTCAGTATTGAATCTGGTGGAACGGATCTGAAAAAAGCTATTAAAGAAGTAACATACCTCGGAAAGGGCACATACACCGACTGTGCTATCGCTGCAGCTACAGGTCATCTTCTAACTGGGTATGTGACTAATATTTAAGGATCTACAGTACCTATCAATGTTTTGGGTACAACTGCTTATTCTTCACCTTGACAACCATTTAGAAACCTTTGAATGCCATGGTCCAAGACCACGGCATGATCAAAGGGGGCTCTCATTCGACTGAGTCACCAGGTTTCCCAATAATCAACCAGAGCATGGGGAAACCCTCTTCAGCAAGCCCCAAAGACCTAGAAGGGTCACAGAACTGTCTGTCTAGAAAGGTTAAAAAAAGGAGTTAAAGTCTTTATTTTTGGATTAGGGTAGCAAACTAAGCAGTTTTTCAGTTTTTTAATCAGATTTGGAGTTCTATGATAATGAACCCCATTGTAATATCCATTCCAGGTAGAAAATATCTATCTATCTATCTATCTATCTATCTATCTATCTATCTATCTATCTATCTATCTATCTATGTTATATATAAGTTGCACAGTGGCTTCAAAAATTATGACTGTATATTCCCAGATTAATGTTTATTTAAATAGTGTCCTCTGAACTTTATGAATTTTTAGCAAACATTTCAGGTCTAAATCATATATATATAATCACAATGGAACACCAAATTACAAATATTAAGCCACCACAATGTCAGGCATGCCTAAAAAGGAACAAGCTGTATCCATGCCTCTGGCTGTTATATGAAAATTCGAAGGAGGAAAAGAAAAATGTGGCCTGCATTTCTTCAATTGAACAAATGTATACAGATGTTTCCTATGGATATGATCTGCCTGTACTAGGCTCCTGCCATTAATAATTACAGAATATGAATGGATCATTGCTCTCCATAAACATTGGTTCAGAATAGTTAAAATGCTCATAGGATCTGGACCACCGAATTAGATCAGAGGCATTCACTACTAAGGTCATTAAACCAGAAAGAAACTGTTTACATGTCTTATTCAGCATCACATTGAAAAGTGAATTTGCGTTTTGTATGGTTTATATGCCTCAATTCATTTTATGTGTTTCTTTCTTTTTAAGTAGTGGCAGCTACAGCAAAGGTAACAAGTTCATGATTGTGGTCACAGATGGATATCTCAATGATGGTTATAAGGAAATGTGTGGTGGATTGCACTATGTACTGACTGAAGCCAAATCTGCATCCATAAAGATATTCCTTGTGATGGTGGATACTGATCATAAGGTAATTCTTTTAATTGGAACAAGCATTAAAAATTAAATTTAGCATAGGTCAGATAAAATGATGTTAACTGAAATTGAAGTCAGCGATGTAACTAAAATGCATGGGACCCTATGAGAAATACGGAATATGCCCCCACTTTACTGACAATAAAACATTTTTTTACAGTAGTGCTATGGTAGCTCGATAGTTAGCACTGTTGACTTGCAGCACCAGGGTCCTGGGTTCAAATCCTATCAAGGCCAACATCTGCAAGGAGTTTGTATGTTCTCCCTGTGTTTGCCTTGGTTTCCTCCACAAACATATAGATAGGTTAACCCTTTAATGACCCTGGACGTATGAGTACGTCCCAGGGTCGCTAAGGGGCTTTGCAGGGGGATTGCTCCACAATCACATCACACAGCCACCGGGTGTTAGCGGCTAATTGCAGCTTACACCCGGCAGTTACAGTGTGGGGAGGCGGCGCCGCCCACCCACTCGCGCTGTTTAACCCTTTAGATGTCGTGGCAAAGATGGCTGCGGCTCTAAATGAATGAAAAACGGTGCCACGCACTGTTTCTCACTGTGATCGGAGTCCTCGCAGCAAAGCTGCAAGGATCCGATCACTGAACATGCCAGCGGGAAGCCTTGTGAAGGCTTCCATCGCTGCCATTTTTTTAATTTCCCCACTTCCGGCCACAGGCAGGATGTGGGGAAACCACCATCTTGGTACACCCTAATGCATTGTCTAGTGGTGAAACGCCCTAGGGGGACTCAAAGTTAAAGTAAAAAAAAATGTTTTAATGTATAAAAAAATAAAAAAAATATTACACCATTTTGCAAATAAAAAAATTAAATAAAAAAAAAGTTTAAACATATTTGGTATCGCTGCGTCCAAAAAAATCTGATCTATTGAAATATAACATCATTTATGCCGTACGCTGAACACCGTAGATGGAAAAAAATTCCAAACGGCAAAATTGCGTTTTTTTGGTCATTTTACAGCCTATAAAAATTGGAATAAAATTGATCAAAAAGGTCTCATATATTGCAAACTGGTAGCAAAAAAAAGTACACTTCAGTCCGCAAAAACTGTCACCTAACTGATGTCCGTAGGTGTTGCAAAAAAGTAATTGGTCGCAGAAAATGGCACCGCGCCGCAAATTTGTATAATAGAAAATATTTGGAATTTTTTTACGGTACCAAAACATAACGGAAACCATGCATTTTTGATTTGGCAATGGTATCTGAACTTAGAATACAGAGGCACATTATATTTCCCAATTTTGAACCTGAAAAAGCAAAACACCCGCAAACATGGCTCAAGTACCTTTTATTTTCACAATTTGTCCCACTTGGAATTTTGTTGCGGTTTCCCAGTATAATAAGTGAAAAAAGACCATTAATAGTCTTTTGTCCCGAAAAATATAAGCCCTCATTTTATGTGGTTGAAAAATAAAAAAGTTATGGCTCTGGGAAGGGCCGAGGAGGAAAAAACCAAACTTCAACAACAAAAAAACCAAGTTCTTGGGGGTTTAAATTTTGGGAATTTAGTCAAATGGAAAAACGGGACAAAATTTGAATAATATGAAAAATATCTTTTTTACGTACTGGGAAATAACATGTGTATATAAATAAATAAAAAAATAAACTAAGTAAGTTTTGGATAAAAAACCCCTAAAGTCAAACTATTTTTCCCTAGGACACTAGATTTGCCAAGGTGGGTTTATGTGTTTAGTTCTGCAGACCAGTTGGAAATTTTTTTTTTTTACATGTACTTGTTTGTTTATTGTGTTAAAATCTTTTATTAAAAAGTTGATGTTTTTTGATTGTGTTTAGGGGGGGTTATGGGGTATTTAATAATCAGTCTGGTGTAGGATGATTAAGAGGCTAAAGGGGTATTCTCACCATGCTGTTTCACGAGCCAGGCCCGCTTCTGCTCACAATGCCTGGTCAGGGTGTGGGTGGTTTTTAGCAAAGATTTGCATATTTTGCTCCTCATATCTTGACATTACAGTGAAATAAGGGGGGAGATCTTATCTGTAGGAAACAAAAAAAACAGAACAGGGTGAAAAAAGTTTCCCCCCAAAGGTAAAAAAAAACTAACTTTTTAGAGATTAAGACCATGGGAAATCACTCCCCGTTTTTAATGAAAAAGGGAATAGGATGGTAACCCCAGAACATTGTGTCACTGAGAAAATAAAATCTCATATCTCCCGACTACGCATTTTCAAAAAAAAGCAAAGTATTTTGTAAAAATCTTCATTTAGCTTTCCCTACATATTGAAGACTGATCATTCTAGTGAGAAAACCCCTTTAATAACATTATCTGAGGTCGTTTATGAACATAAAGGACAAAAATGTATACGTGTAAATAAGTCTAAAAAAGCGCATGTTACTTCAGAAAATCTGTATTAGTTTAAAACGCTTTTTCTTTGGAGAACTCTAAATTTCCCTTTCAATAAAAGGGTTTGGGCTAAGGGTGCCCGAGCCTATTGCGTATTAATTTATACAACAACTGCTGAATTGATTATTCACAGCAGAAATCTGTAGGAATTTTCTCTACTGGTGGCTCCAGACAGAAATACTGTAATAGATTTAGTAGTTTATGCTGCTGCTACTACTTTATTCCAACTTGAACTATATATTAAAATACATCATTAACATATCCAACATATTTGGATGAATATTAATCCAGTATACATCCTCTATCTGAAGATACCCTATCGGAGAACAGGATGCGACAGAGGGAAAGAAGTGGAGCTCTTTGATATATATGTTTATATCATTTGATGTTGAATTTCTGATTAAAAAGCAGAGTAAATGCAGACAGGTCTTGTTAAAAGAAAGTGAAAGGCATGCTTACCCTGCCCACATTCAGTGATCAGCCAAAAAATGAAAATAGCTGTCTCCAGACAGAGCTCTGATAGATGTTCTAACAGAACTTCTTTATTGCAATAGTTGCATGTAACGCGCTTCTCCTTCATCAGACAAAGCAATGACAAAATGCAAAACACAACTAACGTAATAATATTCCGACCCCCAAAAATTTGATTTTTTTTTTTGTCTATTAAATATGGTTAGTAACTTTTGTGTGCTATAAAATAATGTAAAAGAACACTGTAGCATTTACCAGGAGCTTAAGGACCCGGGGCACTGATTGTTTGTGGCTTTTCAGTTATTTGTAGCTCACACAACTTTGGAAGGTGAGCACTCTGTATATTACTTATTTTAACTCATTAATTTTCCTGCCCTATGAAACACTTGTGCCTCCTTTCCATTTACAAATACAATGATTGACAGTTTGTTCTGTACACACACTGATACAAAGAGAGCCACAATGCGCCATGTGACTATTCCTTTAAGAAGTCCTATCAGGATTTACTCAGGATTTTACTTAGCAATCTAGCCCACACATTACAGTGATCAGCTTATCTTCCTCTATTACATCCTGCTGTCAGATTTGGTAGCAAAAGCCACCCAACAGGTTTACTTTAAATCAGTTGCTATAATATGACCTGCATTTGACAATATTTCCAACACAAAATGAAGGGCCACATGTATGAAAACTGTCTAGGTCTAAGGCCGTGTTCACACGGCTTATTCACGGCGGATTTGTGCGCCGTATTGAGCGCACAAATCCCCCGTGAATACGGGCGGGACGGGGGCGGGGCCGGAGCGCGGGAGGGCGCCGCTCCCGGCCCCGTAGACAATGCATTGTTTACGGCGCGTCCGCGCCGTAAATAATGTGCATGTCACTTTCTCTCCCCGCGGCGGATTTGCCGAACGGGGAGGAGCGACGGATTCCACTGTTCTCTATGAGAGCAGTGGATTACCGTAATGACTCCGACGGATTGGCGCCGTATTGAAGCGCAAATCCGGCGCGGAATACGGCGCCAATCCGTCGGCAAATAAGCCGTGTGAACGGGGCCTAAATCTCACATTGTTGCCCATAGCAACCAATCACAGCTCCCCTCTCAGTTCATATAGTGCTCTGGAAAAATGAAAGGGGCACTCTGGTTGCTATGGGAAACAAAGGGAGTTTTAGACCTAGACAGTTTTCATACATGTGGCCCGAGATGCGTACATTTCTTTACCATTTAAGTTATGAATGTGTTACTTTAATAAAGTAAATAATCTCCAGCTACTTATCGTGAAAAAATAAAAACTTTAAAAATCCGTAGTGACCAGCATGACGTAACTAACGTGTTTCGAGTATCCAAAACCCTTATTCATAGCATGTCAACATATATACACAACTTTATTTATTTACATACTATGCACAAACTATGCACAAACATGTGACATGACAAACCAAGAAACAAAGGAAAATTGAAAAAAAGAATGAAATAAAAAGAAACAAGCTTTAAAAATTAAAAAAGAGAAAAACGTGCATATAAATATATAGTGGGTACAGAAAGCATTCAGACTCCTTTACATTTTTTACTCTTTGTTTCATTGCAGCCATTTGGTAAGATCCAAAAAGTTAATTTTTTTGCTCATTAATGTACACTCTGCTCCCCATCTTGAAAGGACAAAAACAGAAATGTAGATATTTTTGCACATTTGTTAAACATGAAAAACTGAAATATGACATGGTCTTAAGTATCCAGACCCTTTGCTCAGTATTGAGTAGAAGCACCCTTTCAAGCTAGTACAGCCATGAGTCTTCTTGGGAATGATGCAACAAGTTTTTCACACCTGGATTTGGGGATCCTCTGCCATTCTTTCTTGCAGATCCTCTCCAGTTCCCTCAGGTTGGATGGTGAATGTTGGTGGACAGCCATTTTCAAGTCTCTCCAGAGATGCTCAATTGGGTTTAGGTCAGGGCTCTGGCTGGGCCAGTCAAGAATGGTCACAGAGTTGTTCTGAAGCCACTGCTTTGTTATTTTAGCTGTGTGCTTAGAGTCATTGTCTTGTTAGAAGATGAACCTTCAGCCCAGTCTGATGTCCAGAGCACTGTGGAAGAGGTTTTCATCCAGGATATCTCTGTACTTGGCCGCATTCATCTTTCCTTCAATTGCAACCAGTCGTCCTGTCCCTGCAGCTGAAAAACACCCCCATAGCATGATGCCGCCACCACCATGTTTCACTGTTGGGATTGAAGTGGGCAGGTGATGAGCAGTGCCTGGTTTTCTCCACACAAACCACTTACAATTAACATCAAAAGGTTCAATCTTCGTCTCATCACACCAGAGAATCTTATTTCTCATAGTCTGGGAATCCTTCATGTGTTTTTTTGCAAACTGTATGCGGGCTGTCATATGTCTTGCACTGATGAGAGGCTTCCATCGGCACACTCTGCCATAAAGCCCCGACTGGTGGAGGCTGCAGTGATAGTTGACTTTGTGGAACTTTCTCCCATCTCCCTACTGCATCTCTGGAGCTCAGGCACAGTGATCTTGGGGTCCTTATTTACCTCTCTCACCAAGGCTCTTCTCCCACGATTGCATAGTTTGGCTGGACGGCCAAGTCGAGGAAGAGTTGTGATTGTCCCAAACTTCTTCCATTTAAGTATTATGGCGGCCACTGGGCTCTTAGGAACCTTGAGTGCTGCAGAAATTCTTCTGTAACCCTGACCAGATCTGTGCCTCGCCACAATTCTGTCTCTGAGTTCTTTGAGTAGTTCCTTAAACCTCATGATTCTCATGTGCTCTGACATGCACTGTGAGCTGAGAGGTCTTGTATAGATGTGTCTTTCCTAATCAACTCCAATCAGTTTAATTAAACACAGCTGGACTCCAATGAAGGCGTAGAACCATCTCAAGGAGGATCAGAAGGAATGGACAGCATGTGAGTTAAATCTGAGTGTCACAGCAAAGGGTCTGAATACTTATGACCATATGATATTTCAGTTTTTCTTGTTTAATAAATTTGCAAAAATATCTACATTTCTGGGGGGGTTTCTTTCAAGATGGGACGTAGAGTTCACATTAATGAGCACAAAAATTAACGTTTTGGATCTTACCAAATGGCTGCAATGAAACAAAGAGTGAAAAATTTAAGGGAGTCTGAACAGTTTCCATACCCACTATAAACATAAATATCCAGACTGCTAAACCACTAATAATGATATAAAAGAACTTTTTTATAATTCAAATCAAACAACATACTGGACTTCAGCTTGAATATCAAATGTGCCTCTCGTTTTAATAATAACTGTCTAAGATCACCACCTCTAGAACTGATTTTGACACATTCTATACCAAAAATAGAAAAATTAGTGATATCTCCAAGATGAATAGTGAAGAAATGTCTGGAAGCTCCTGATATGTTGACATAACTGGTGTTCTTTATATGTAAAAGATGCTCATAAATTCTCCTCTTTAAACTTTGACTGGTACAACCTACCTATAAAAGCTCACATGCTTTGCAACAAATAACATATATTACTGATTCTGTGTTGCAATTTATGAAACTGTTGCTCTTCTATTTTGGACAACCCTGCTCTGAAGAGAACTCTGTTACGTGCTCCGTGTATTGACACATATTACAACGTGTACCCCTACATTTGAAATTTCCTTTCAATGTTAACCAAGTACTATTATTTGGAATCTCTTCATAAAGACTAGAGGACAGACTCACAGTCAAAGATTTACCCCGTTTAGATAAAAACCTTATTCCCTTTCTGAGAATTTCATCTTGAAACAAAATGGGAAGATTCTTACGTACTAAATTAACGATTTGTTTGTATTTGTTTTTCAGCTGCTTCCTTCAGTTTTGGTGGCCAGCAAATTAGTGCAGAGCACAGAGGGGGGTCAAAAATGTTACCAGTGAGGGTGTAGGGATCTCATTGGCTGCTAAAATCACATGACCGTGTTATGTGTATGTCACTGTATTCCCTGTTAGTCGCCATTTCCAGCTTACTCTCTATAGTGAACACACTAATGCCAGCAGACAGAAACAATATTTAGTAGCGATTTCACTAAAGAAAAGCTGCTAGTTAGATTACTTGGGGGGGACAGCTAGCTTAGGGGATCAGACACATGACTAGTTATGGTGTTAGGGAGTTTTGTACAGATATTCCATAGAAAAATTTCAGTTTCTAATCCTATTTGGTCATTGCAAAGTATAGGCATTTAAGAGCACTTGATTTGCTGTGAGGGTTCTTTCATACGATCCATTTCACCAATATTGAATAGAAAAAAATATTTTTATAATCCTATTTGCCCGTTGCAAAGTATAGGCATTTAAGAGAGCACTTGATTTGCTGTGAGGGTTCTTTCATACGAAAATATGTCACTGATATTGCATGGAAAAAATTCTGTTTATAATCCTATTTGCCCATTGCAAAGTATAGGCATTTAAGAGCACTTGATTTGCTGTGAGGGTTCTTTTATACGATCCATTTCACCAATATTGCATAGAAAAAATTATTTTTATAATCCTATTTGTCTGTTGCAAAGTATAAGCATTTAAGAGCATTTGATTTGCTGTGAGGGTTCTTTCATACGACCCCATTTCACCAATATTGCATAGAAACAATTTTGTTTATAATCCTATTTGTTTGCAAAGTATAGGCATTTAAGAACACTGTTGATTTGCTGTCTTTGGAATACAGTTCTTCAATAAGAGACTGGGAACAAATCTTGACCTTTTTAATATTTATATTTTTGAACATGGAGCGAACTAGAGGTGGCAAGCGAGCAAGGAGGGGTGTAGGACGTGGTGCTTGAGGTACGAGATAAGGTGCTCCTTCCAGTGCTCTGGACAACACACAAGCGAGCACATCGTCAGTCACAGGACCGTCAGGCCTGTCATCGCTTGGTCAGTTCCCTGTGTGTCTCATTACTGAAGATCAACGCCAATCCGATCTTCAATGATTGACACACCCTTCATCCAGCAGTTTTACCTCCTCTTCCTCTTCCAACCACCGTGACATCTTTTGCCTCCGCCACTTCCAAGCCCAAGCGGTGCTCTGCTGATGATGTGCTGGAGCAGCATCGGCAAGCACCATCCCCAGTCCCAGACACTGTCAGCCGATTCCCACCACCAGCAACACAGTCTACACCTCCCCCTTCCACCAGTCTGACCTGCAAGCCATACAGCAGCCAGTCCACCAGCCAGCCTTCTGTGTACCAGGTGTGGGAGCAGAAGAAATGCTTTCACCCCAGCCATCCCAAAGCCAAAAGCCTGAATGTCGTCATTGCCAGGCATGCCCCCAATATCAGATGCCGAGCAGGCAATTCTTTGCCAGAAAAACTGTCCCTGCCCTGGCCCGCCACGTTGCATAAAAGATCTCCAGCGCATTGGCTGCATCTGTGTCCACCAAAGTCCATCTCACTACAGACACATGGACTAGTAAGCACGGTCAAGGGCGTCTCACTAACTGCTCACTGAGGGAGTTGGGTAGATGATAGTGCCTCTGGTGATGGGTCTCGGCGGACACTCTTCCACACTGCTGAAATTGAGCAGAGTCCAGATCCCCAACCTCGACAGGTAGCATCACGTGCCAAGAGAAACCAGGCCGTTCTGAAATTAATCTGTCTTAGAGACTGTCAACACACAGGTCAAGAGCTGTGGACGGCTCTCAGACCGACCAGAGACTGGATGCTAAAAACCTAGTGCCAGGCAATGTGGTGTGCGACAATGGGAGAAATCTCCTTGCCGCCCTTAGGATCAGTAGACTTATGCACATCCCTTGCCTGGCACATGTCCTGAACCTGGTTGTGCAGAAATTTCTCAAGCGCTACCCAGGTCTTAACTGTCTGTTGAGGAAGGCTCGAGGTCTTTGCTCACACTTCCGGTATTCGCACCCTGCTTCGGCATGAGTGGCAGCTTGCAGCATCATCTGGGCCTCCTCACCAACCGTCTCGTTGTTGACATGGCAAAACGTTGGAATTCCACCCTCCACATGCTCCAGCAATTATGGCAGCAGCGTAATGCCATTATGCAGTATGAAGTGTCGCATGGCCTGATGAGCAGTGGTGCGGACCTCAGGGTGTTGAGCCACAGAGAGTGAAGGCAGGTGAAGGATCTCTGCAATATCCTTTACAGTCTTGAAGACGCAATCAAAATGGTCAGTCAGGACGATGGCGTTGCCAGCATGACCATTGTGGTCACATTTTTACTGGAACAAGCGTTAGACTCTCTGTGGCAGCAGGTCCCAGCAGTGATGGAGGAGGATGAGGCGGACACAGAGCCTTACTCGCCGTCAGAGGTAGAAGGCCCGACTGTTTCTCAATTGTATCGGTCTTCTTCAGGCGGTGGTTCGAGCTCCAGGACGGGTGCAGGATGGCAGTTCAGCTCACTTAGTAGACGGCATGACACTATTCCAGGCCTCTGGTGATGGTCAGGATGAGGAAGTGGAGGAGGATGATGAGGCAGGATTGGACACCACCGGTACCGATTACCCTTCAGTGGTAAGAGGTTGGCACAGATTTCAGAAGGAAGAGAAAGAAGAGGAGGAAAATCTGGTTAGTGCCCCTCGACCCCAAGGCTTGGGAAATCCTGGCAGCATGCTTGGATGCTACATTACCTGCAACATGATCCACGCATCAGGGCAATCAAAATGAACAGCGATTACTGGGTGGCCACCCTCCTTGATCCACGTTACAAATCAAAAGTAAGTACTTTAATTCCACCCACACAAATTGGAATGCAGGAATTTGAGACAGTGCTCATTGACCAACTCGAGACATCTGTTTCATCTTCTTCAAATTCTAATTTCATGATGGAACAACGTCAGCAACATGACAGCAGTAGAATGGCAACTCACCAATGCCTGCAAGGCAGGGCAGCATTCGGACACACCAAGACTGCCTTCAGAGCATGGCCTATGACTACCTGTAGCTCAACACCAATGTTTTTGGACTTGATCTGGACCCATTCAAATTCTGGGTGTCCAAAATGGATGAATGGCCTGAGCTTGCTCGACACGCCATACAAATTTTAGCCTGCCCGGCAGCCAGCATTATCTCAAAATGCACCTTCAGCACAGCTGGCAGGGTGATAACTGACAAACGTATCCGTCTTTCCCCTGAGAATGGGGATCATTTGACATTTATCAAAATTAATCAAGCGTGGATCTCTGAAGATTTTGTTGCCCCAGTTGCCGATGTCACCGACTAGCAAACTGCAGCTTCTTGACAATGTGAAATACATATTCCATCAGTCATCTATTAACATCAGTCACCAATCAGTCTGCAGTAATCATCTATTAACCCCTTAAGCCGAACGCCTGAAAAGTAGTTAATGACCAGAACATTTTTTTTAATTTTTGCCTCCTTGCATTTCCACAGTTGTAACTTTTTAATTTTTTCAATGATGCAGTTGTATGAGGCCTCGTTTTATTCGAGACAAGTTGTACTTTATGGGGAATAGTTTAAGTTCACTTATAAATAATTGCAGATTTCTTTTTTTTTTTCTTTACACCATGTAAATTTCACACTTAATAACTTGTTAGATTAGTTCTACAGGTTATTAAGGTTGTGTGAATACCTAATATGTGTAGGTTTTTTTTGTGCGTGTAATATATGCACAATTATTTTTTATTAAATATTTATTTTTATTTTATTATTTATTTTTTTATTTATTTTTTTTACACTTTTTTTTATTTTTTTTTACTTTCTTTTTAAAATCCCCTGAAGGGATAACTGTACATTTTTTTTTTACATTTAGTAATGCACTAGCATATTCATATATGCTGATACATTATTATCTGTGTCAGTCTGACACAGGCAGTGATCAGGACAGCACACAGTGTGTCCTGGTCACTGGCTTATTACACAGACAACACTGGGGCTACTCTAGGTCCCCAGTGCTGACTGTGCAGCCGTTCCCCAGGCTCTGTCGGGTCACCGGGTGTTCCGATCACCTGACAGAGCAGGGAAAACCTTTGATTGTGCTGCGGTGTCGATCTGCCGCAATCAAAGGGTCAAAGCATCGGGTTGCGGAGGTTTCCTCCGCTCCCTGATGCTTGCAGGAGATGCTCTGGGATCAGGGCTGTGTAGCAAACTCTGATGTCTGCATCGAGTTTAAATCTTTCGCTGTGAGTCTGTCCCCTAGTCTTTATGAAGAGAATCCAAATAATAGTACTTGGTTAACAACGAAAGGAAGGAACAACTTAAGGATAATAGGAGTTCCAGAAAGCATAAAAGCGGCAGCATTGCATCAACTTTGTGCAGAGACTATACCTAAGGTGTTGGGTGTAGGCAGCCAGCTAAAAGTAGAAAGGGCGCACAGAATCGGTCCCCCGAGAAATGAGAACAAAGATGCTAATCAGGCCAGGTCAAGACCGGTCATAGTGAAGTACCTGGACTTTTCAGAAAAAGCTCGACTGATGCAGGCAAATAGGAAGAATGGCAGTCAGGTGCAACATGAGGGACGGAAACTGCTGATGTTCGCTGACTACTACTGACTACTACTGTGGAAGTATCTAAAAAGAGACGCGCTTATACAGAAATTTGTTCAGCACTAGCAAGACTGAGAGTAAAATTTGTGCTTCAATATCCGGCAGTTTTGAAAATTTTCCCGGAGCATGCCAAGCCCATCACATGTAACACCCCGGAAGAAGCAGAAAGAGCATTGGCCACCATGTTTAGTCCTACAGGTACTCTGAAAGGAGGAGTTAGAGCCGCCAGCGAGTCAGAAGAGGACTTGGACCCGGTTCAATGCAGGGGACATATGTCGCAGAGCCAGTCTTTCTATAGGGCTGGAACACCTGCACAGTCAAGGAACATGTGAGACGGAACTTTTTGTTTACATCTTGGGAGAGTCAGAATTCACCAAGAGAGACTTGGGATAGGTTACCAAAATATTTCTGATTTAGCTCATCGGGGCCTGTGTAATGTATATGTAATGTACGTGATGTTATGAAAATGTTATGTAGGGTCAATAATTTTCAGAGGGAGGGATCAAAAGTATTAGTGGTAAGTTGGGAGAGCTAGGGAGGGAGATGGGAGTATACGGACACAGTAGTCCGAGATAAGGAGTGTAGGAGAGGGGAGAAAGAGGAGTACTTCCTCACAAGCGAAAAAAGAGAAGTTAACGCGAGGAGAGGTAGAGAGGAGATGGAGGAGAGAAATTATTTTGTCAGTTGTGTATTTTTCAGGGTTGTTATGTTTGTATTGCTGTGCACACCCATGTACCACTTCGTCCATAGAAACTTGTTGAGACGACACGATGTTAAAACTTGTCAGCTGGAATGTTAAGGGGTTACGCTCCCCTCATAAGAGGAATATGGTGCTGAGACACCTAAAGAAACATAAGAGAGAAATTGTCCTATTACAGGAAATGCATTTAGAAGAGGGAGACTTTAAGCGGATGCAAAAGTCTTGGGTAGGGGAGGTATGGGGCTCACCAGTGATGAATGGAAAGGCGGGTGTATTGATTCTGTTACACAGATCCTCAGGATGTAAATTGATTAGCCAGACCCATGATGAAGAAGGAAGATGGCTCAATGTAGTATTGGATATCCCCGCAGGAATAATTAGTATTTATAATATCTATGCCCCGAATAAAAGGGATAGAGCGTTTTTTACAGGCCTAGAACACCTCATCCATAAAGATAACAATAACAATATTCTTTTAGGGGGAGATTTTAACAGCGTATTGTGCAATCTAGAGGATAGAAAAAGGACGGACTCCTTTCTGAGGCAGGGGGACAAGAGGATACCCCTATTGAGGGAATTCAGTAGCAACACACAGTTAGTTGATATATGGAGGCTGAGTAACCCAGCAGAGAGGCAATTCACCCATTTCTCACACGCAAGACAATCGTGGTCGAGGATTGACTATTTTTTATCATCCCAAAGCCTAACAAGGCAAGTTGAAGGAACTGGGATAAGTGACATAATAATTTCGGATCATGCGCCAATCAGTATCAACATTCGAGAAACTTTCCAAAGGGGGTCAGATATATTGTGGAGGTTTCCGCCTTCCTTAGCAGGGGATGAACACTTCAGAGATCTCCTTAAGGGTTGGTGGTGGGAGTATGAGAGGGACAATAAAGACCAGGCGGGGAACACGTTCTTGTTCTGGGACGCGGCTAAGGCCGTATTGAGAGGCCGCATTATGGCCTATATGTCCTCAAAGAAAAAAAGGATAATAAAAGCGGTAGCAGAGTCAACCTCCACTCTAAGGTCAGCTTATACACAGTTCTTGCAAAACCCCACTAGGGACAATAAAGAGAAGTGGATTCAAGCGAAAGCCGCATTTGAGCTGCAACAAGGCAGGTTAGAGGACATATATAGCGACCATCTAAAATTGTCCCTATGCAAGCATGGAAATAAAGCGGGGAAACTGCTGGCCAACCTAGCGAGGGGAAGGAGAGCGCACACCACCATATTAAGCATGAAAAACAGTGTAGGGGAATTGACCAGGGATCCCAAGGGAATTAATTTGATTCTAAAAGAATACTACGAAAAACTCTATTCCCAAACTCCCTATGATATTGATAAGGGAAATGATTTTCTAGAGGGAATTAGATTACCGAATATATCACCGGAGGACCAGGAATATTTAAATAGGGAAATCTCAAATGAGGAAATCTTTGAGGTAATCAAAAACTTACCATTAGGGAAAGCGCCAGGCCCTGACGGGTTTACAAATGATTTTTATAAAATTCTAAAGGAAGAAACAACACCCAAACTAAAAGAGGTATTTAATGAAATAGTCTCCTCAGCGAAAATGATCCCCACGGGAGATGTAGCATATGTGAAAGTACTTCACAAGTCAGGGAAGGACGCTACTTTACTGGAGTCGTATCGACCAATCTCCCTGATTAATCAGGACGTTAAAATATTATCTAAAGTTATGGCAAATAGATTAGCCCTTATTTTACCCAAAATTATTGGAGATCACCAAATGGGCTTCGTAAAGGGGAGATCAGGAATTAAAAATATTAGAATGGTGCTGACTGCACAGATAGCGTCAGAGATATCGGGTGACAAGCAGAAAAAAACAGCACTTTTAGCCTTAGACGCCGAAAAGGCGTTTGATATTGTACACTGGGAATGGCTAGGTTTAGTCTTGGACAAAATAGGAATAGTAGGGCTGTTTAGGTCTTACTTACGGGCTATATACCGTAATCCAATAGCAAAAATCAATACGCCAGGATTTATTTCAGAGGCCATTAAACTACAGAAGGAGACAAGGCAGAGGTGCCCCCTTTCTCCGCTGCTATTCAACTTAGCACTGGAACCCCTATCGCTACATCTCAGGGAAAGAAATATTTTCAAAGGGATAACAATAGGGAAGGTAGAAACCAAGTTAGTTTGCTTTGCAGATGATATGTTGCTTTTTATGGAAGATCCTTCGGGGCAAACAGGCAGAGTAATGGAGGAATTAGAATCCTTTGGATATTTCTCAGGCTATAAAGTAAATAAGGAAAAGTGTCAACTATTGGGGATAGAAGGGATAAGTAGTAGAAATTTGGCGGTAGACGTAGCAAAATCCCATATTACATATCTTGGTATTAAAATTGGAACTAGGTCATCAACACTTTATCAACTAAATTTTACATCGGTCATAAACAAAATAAAGGAGGAACTAATTAGGTGGAATAACTTGCCATTGTCCTGCTGGGGAAGAATTCAATTGATAAAAATGATTAGCTTTGCCAGACTTCTGTACCCACTCCAGAATGTGCCGTTATTATTGAAACACAAGGACATCATGATATTGAGAGGGGCATTTTTGAAGTTTATTTGGAACAAGAGGAAAGCGAGAATTGAATTGGATAAACTGATGCTCAGGAAGAGCCAAGGGGGGCCCAATTACCCAACATCCGATTGTACAATGTGGCAGCGATGTGGCGGCATGTTCTGGATTGGTTTCATGACACTAGTATTTTTTCAAATACCATGGCGGAGGCTCAGTTAGCTCAACCTTGGAATCTGAGGGCCCTTTTGTTGACTCCATTCAAATTCCAGCCAAAAATTACAAAGGATAACGTAATTTTTAGTGACACCTTGGCCACTTGGCGGTTAGTACGTAAGATGTACGGGAGACCCATGCACATGGCCAAATGGATGCCGTTATGGTCCCTTCCAGAGTTTACTCAGGGCAGTGAAAACAAACTATTTGGGGCATGGAGACAGCGAGGAGTTCAGGTTTTGGAACACCTACTGGAGGGGCGGGGAAATAACTTGATGAGTTGGGATATGATACGACAAAAATTTGGGTTACGGGAGGGTCAAGTGTTACAGTCAGTGTCGGACTGGGGGGTCTGGGGCCCACAGGGGAATTGGTCTTGGGGGGCCCACCCTACTGTACATGAAAATATTACCTCTCGGACATAAATGCGGCCATTTTACCACATAATACAGTGTTCAAAACAGAACTGTATTGTGTAGTACAATAGCAAGTTAGTCACATATCTGTATCTCACACATATGTCAGTCTAGCATATCATAGACACAGGGCTAAGTAGCTCCATCTATATCCCCACTCCACCCACATACAATATCCCCCTCCACCCACATACAATATCCCCCTCCACCCACATACAATATCCCCCTCCACCCACATACAATATCCCCCCCCCACCCACATACAATATCCCCCTCCACCCACATACAATATCCCCCTCCACCCACATACAGTATCCCCCTCCACCCACATACAATATCCCCCTCCACCCACATACAATATCCCCCTCCACCCACATACAGTATCCCCCTCCACCCACATACAATATCCCCTCCACCCACAATACAATATCCCCTCCACCCACATACAGTATCCCCCTCCGCCCACTTTACAATATCCCTCCTCCACCCACATACAATATCCCCTCCCCCCACATACAATATCCCCCTCCACGTTTCCCTTGGTCACACACCTCTCCACCTTCTAAAATAATCACTAGCAAGAAAGTAGTAGTGTAACTCCTATCACAGGTCGGGTGTTCCCTCTTTTACAATCAGGGACACATGTACGCTGCCACTATACTAATGCCGATATAACCTACAACACCGCCATATGGAGACCGCATAGAGGTTAGACACCAGATCAGGTATAACCTACAATACCACCATATAGAGACCCCATAGAGGTCAGACACCAACTCAGGTATAACCTTTACAACAACCGCCATATAGAGACCACATAGAGGTCAGACACCAGCTCAGGTATAACCTACAACACTCCCATATAGAGACCCCATCGAGGTCAGACACCAGATCATGTATAACCTACACCACCATATAGAGACCGCATAGAGGTCAGACACCAGCTCAGGTATAACCTACAACACCGCCATATAGAGACCACATAGAGGTCAGACACCAGCTCAGGTCACATCACGTACAGTGAATACAGCACTGATCCAATATAGAAGTAAAATAACCCCTGAATTCAGGGACTCACTGGAGACGTCATCTATGAGGAGTCGTTCTCTTCTCTTATGAGTCGGTTTTATTCCCTTTTCTTCTGCATCCGTTCCACATCACCATGATGACTTGTCCCGGCCACAACTCATCCCTGCAGAAATTATGCACAAATATCTTAGAATCCTCAATTTTCCAGCATCTCTTTACCTATCCCCACCTCTGTACAAACTACCCAGGGGTGGGAGAGTGGGTACAAGCCATAACTTAGAGGCCTAGTATCCTAAGGGGTTGGAGGGTAGGGAAAGGACTAACCCCCTGGAGATAATGCTACAGCTATGGGCTGCTGCCCTCTCAATTATATTACCAGGTAGACAGGCAGCTAGGGGGTCTCATTTAGGTGGTATACAGGCAGTTATGGGGTCTCCTTTAGGTGGTATACAGGCAGTTTAGGGGCTCCTTTAGGTGGTATACAGGCAGTTAGGGGCCTCCTTTAGCTAGTGTGCAGGAAGTCAGGGCTCCCTTTAGTTTGTAGGTAGTCAGGGCCCCCTGTAGGAAGTCAGGGCACCTTTAGACAGTCAGGGCCCCTTTAGACAGTCAGGGCCCCCTGTAGGTAGATAGGGCTCCCTTAGACAGTCATGGCCCCCTGTAGGTAGTTAGGGCTCCCTTAGACAGTTACTGGCCCCCTGTAGGTAGTTAGGGCTCCCTTAGACAGTCATGGCCCCCTGTAGGTAGTCAGGACCCCCTTTCTTTCCCCCGGGCCCCCCATTTAGGTAGCCAGGGCCCCCCTTTGAGGGAGCCAGGGCCCCCCTGCCATTAGTCAGGCCCCCCCTTTTAGGTAGCCAGGGCCCCCTTCAATTAGTCAGAGCCCCCTTTTTAGGTAGCCAGGGCCCCCTTCAATTAGCCAAGGCCCCCTTTTAGGTAGCCAGGGCCCCCTTACATTACTCAGGGCCCCCCTTTTAAGTAGCCAGGGCCCCCTTACATTACTCAGGGCCCCCCTTCTAGGTAGCCAGGGCCCCCTTTTAGGTAGCCAGGGCCCCCTTACATTACTCAGGGCCCCCCTTTTAGGTAGCCAGGGCCCCTTACATTACTCAGGGCCCCCCTTTTAGGTAGCCAGGGCCCCCTTACATTACTCAGGGCCCCCCTTTTAAGTAGCCAGGGCCCCCTTACATTACTCAGGACCCCCCTTTTAAGTAGCCAGGGCCCCCTTACATTACTCAGGGCCCCCCTTTTAGGTAGCCAGGGCCCCTTCAATTAGTCAGGGCCCCCTTTTAAGTAGTCAGGGCCTCCCTTTGAGGTAGACAGGGCCCCCTTACATTACTCAGGGCCCCCCTTTTAAGTAGCCAGGGCCCTTCAGGTAGTTAAAAACAAAAAAATAAACAAACAGCCACTTACCTTGCACCCGCTCCGGCTCCCGTCCGCTCCGATCTCCCCGCTGGCCTCTACTGCCGTCCTGCATAGGCGGCGCGGTGAAGTGACGTCACCGCGCGCCTACGTCAGCAGTAGGGGCCGGCGCCTGGCAGGCTGAAGGCCTAGCGTCTTTAGCCTGCTAGGGAGATCAGCGGAGCGCAGCGCTAGTGGCGCTGTGCTCCGCTGACACCGCGCGGCCCCGGGAGTCGGGGACATTAGTCCCCAACTCCCGGGCCGGTCTCGGGACGCAGGTCCCGGGCGTTCAGGACCGGATGCGCGGACGGGCCCCGGGGAGCGACGGCACTGCCTCCAGGGCCCACAGCAACTCGGGGCGGCCCACCGGGGGATTCCCCGGTCCCCCGGCGGCCCAGTCCGAGCCTGGTTACAGTATTTACAAATCAAAAATTTTGTCAAGGCAAAATTAGCTAATCTGGAGGGGAGGGAGGATCCAGAAGAGTTTTCTGCATTAATGAGAAAGAGTGATGGATGCGCTACAATGTCCAGGTTATATAATCATCTGCTATCATGGACTACGAGGGGGACGGCAATGGCGGTGTTTGTCAAATGGGAAGAAGAGCTAAATGATACGGAAATTGCTGACAAGATTCTCAAGGGTATTGAAATGGTGAGGAGGGCAACAGTTAGCGAGGTGTGGAGAGAAACCCAGTTCAAAATAGCTCATAGAGCAATCTATGCCTTCAATATCCCGTTTGACAAAAACAGCCAAGGGGTGAATTATCTCAAATCTTGCCCGAAATGCAGTCTGCAGAAGGCAGGGCTACTTCATTGCTTGTGGGATTGTTCAGCTATACAGCAACTATGGGAAGAAATGGTGGCATTCACTGAGAAGGTAAGGGATTTCAGGGTGCCATTAAACCCACAAAGCTGCATATTTCAATATTTAGTGAAACCTACAGCGAGAGAAGAGGATGCAGAGAGATTGATCAGGGAGAAAGGGATACACTTGACCCTGTTAGCCACCAAACGGATAATTCTGAGGCACTGGTTGGGGGAAGAGCCACCGGACATAAATCTTAAGTTAGCCATGAGGCAGTTGTTATTTCTTGAAAAACTTGACACCGAAAGAAATAAGGAACAGATGACAGGAGGCTTCCTCAGAAAATAGAAGAATTTTATTGCAGAAACATATAGTGAACAGGAGATTATGGAAATAGTCACACCCTTTAAATATACCTCTTACTATCTATCAGAAAAAATTAGTGGGCATTTAGGAAAATTAGATCTTAAAGTTTAAGATGGGAGTGTGGAGAGGTGTTGCACGGCAGGTTAATTTCTATGTATAAGGTTACAAAATTTTAGTCGATTCATGCTTAAGGCAAAAGAAAAAAAGTAAAAATGTAGTGGAGGACACAGAGCAACACATTTCTAGGCAGGTACATCTTCTTAAAGCAATTTTATTGAATAATCAGATTACTATATTTTATGTGTAAAAGAACAAAGTTGCATCTCAATTGTTGTAATATAAGATATATGATTTCTGTGTTTCTCCAAATAAAACATTGTTATAAAAAAAAAAGAAAAACAACGAAAGGAAATTTCAAATGTAGGGGTGCACATTGTAATATGTGTCACTACACGGAGCACGTAACAGAGTTCTCTTCAGAGCAGAGAGGTCCAGTATAGAAGATAAACAGCATCATAAATTGCAACACAGAATCAGTAATATATGTTATTTGTTGCAAAGCATGTGAGCTTTTATACATAGGTTGTATCAGTCGAAGTTTAAAGAGTAGAATTTATGAGCATCTTTTACATATAAAGAACACCAGTAATGTCAACATATCAGGAGCTTCCAGACATTTCTCCACTATTCATCATGGAGATATCACTAATTTTTCTTTTTTTGATATAGAATGTGTCAAACTCAATTCTAGAGGTGGTGATCTTAGACAGTTACTATTAAAATGAGAGGCACATTGGATATTCAAGCTGAATTCCAGGATGCTGTTTGGTTTGAATTATAAAAACGATCTTTAAATATCACTATTAGTGGTTTAGCAGTCTGGATATTTATGTTTATATTTATATGCGCATTTTTAAATTTTTTTATTTTTAAAGCTTGTTTCTTTTCTTGTCATCTTTTTTTCAGTTTTCCTTTGTTTTTTGGTTTGTCATGTGACATGAGTTTAACACATGTGTTTGTGCGTAGTATGTATATAAATAAAGTTGTGTATATACAGTATGTTGACGTGCTATGAATAAGGGTTTTGGATACCCGAAACGCGTTAGCTACTTCATGCTGGTCACTACGGATTTTTAAAGTTGAAATAAAGTAGCTTTATTTTTTCACAATAAGGAGCTGGAGGTTATTTACTTTCTTACATGTTTTGGAACGCCCAAAGAATCAATGGGCTTACTCCTTGCTCCGGATAGAGTCTACGCCCAGGAATGAATGTGCTCAGTGTCTGGCAGGTAAATGTTTATACACAATGTCCTACTGTTTATAAAGCATATCCAAACATCCAAACAAAACGTTGTTTGCAGTAGCTCATTCATGAAAATTTACAAAGGAGAAAAGTGATTGCTAGTAATAGAAATCCCTCAGTATTTGGAATCATAAATTAAATTACAAATGAATCCACTGTGTCCCACTAAGCATTCGGATGTCAGATTTAGTAAATTGGTGTTTAATTGATTATTTTGTTCTTACTAAGTGTAGCTTCATCTTTGACCACCAATTTACTATTTTTAGATATGCTTTAAGGCTAAAAGAGGTTTTTCTATGATCTAATGTGGGCATTTAATCACTTTTCTAAATATAGGTGATTAAAAAAAGTGAAGCCTCGAAGAGCTACAGCCTGACTTACATGCCCTTAGTTTCCTGGCTGTTTACATTAGCTATGACCAGGAGCTGATCTGGCAAGCTCCTGGCCATGCTTGCGTTGTTTTCACTTCTTATCTGATGGCAGGACACATGAACCAGCTTTGAAGGGAGTGGGAGAAAAAGCAGTGTTACTGGGCATCTGCACTAGCTGTTTCTGCTGTATAGAGAATCCGCTGGTTGTAATGTAATTATCTGAGTAAACATGCAGACTCTCCCTGCTCAGCCCTCCTCCCCCCCTGTCTGTAGTCAGTGAACACTGCCTGCTTGCCTGTTCAGAGCTTATCTTTACTCCTGAGCAGATAAGAGGGAGAAAACAAAACCGGTATAGATTGTGCACAATACAGTTATCCTCTGTGATTTAGCCAAACAACATGATTGCTCTACTACAGAGACAGAGACTGAATATCAGCCTCGAGAGCGGGCATGGGAGGTGGTGCGATGACATCACAGAGGAGGTACTTGTTTTTTTAAACACAGAAACACAACGCCCCCTTTTTCAAGGCTCAAGAGGGGAGTATCAGCCTGTTAGGTGAGGAAATCACTTCTTGGCAAAACCCCTTTAATATTCTAGATGCTTTAATCCAAATCAATGAAGCTGAAATAAATCTTTCCACTATCCTAGACCACCTGAAAATCTGGTATTAGCCCCTTAGTCCTCAACTAACCTAGACCAACAAAGATATTACTTTACCCTAAAAGACGACCAGGGAGGCATTTTGTTGTCAAGGGGCCCAAAAATTATAAAAGCTGGCTTTCATTTGATGTGGCATTCAGTAATAACTGGAGTTTATATACATGTCTTTATAGCATCTAGATTCTCTATAACTATTTACCAGGATGTAAAATAAAAGTTTTGTTACAGTTTTGTTACTGTGAATCTGACTGCTGTATGGATAATTATGTGTGTAATATATACCAATACTTAGTTGATTGCTTTGCTTAGAGGTAATAGTGATACCAATACCCTGGTACCTGACTGTCCAATCCCCTAGCTAGAATATATTTTCAGTAGTCCTTCTGATCTGTCAGTATGGAGCCATTTTACTGTCATGAGTACAGATCATTAACCTCTTAAAGAGTTCCAATACAGTGTTTTTATAGCTGTCTTTTATGGTGCTTCATGGGTGTATATTGATGTGTGAAGCAGGCGACAGGTTCTTTAATGGGAATAGCAACTGTGGCATTGAAGTAGTTTCAGAAGGAGGGTGCCCCCCTAACACTCCATAAGCATAAAGTGCCAATGGGTGTGCATGACAGCTTAGGGCCTAATAAATGCATAAAGGCTGCTTAGGGCATGATGGGCTACTTTTCAAGGAGAAAAGCAGAAAAAGAGATGCAGAAAGCAAGAGGCAGAGCGCAAGAATCAATTCTACTGGTGGGCTCCAAGAATCAATTCTACTGGTGGGCCCCAAGAATCAACTCTATTAATGGGTCCCAAAAATGAACTCTACTGGTGGGCCCCAAGAGTCAACTCTACTGGTGGGCCCCAAGAGTCAACTCTACTGGTAAGCCCCAAGAGTCAACTCTAATGGTGGGCCCCAGGCATACCAGTCCGACATTAGGCATAATATACTGCACTACATAAAAAATAAAGATATTATGGAAATTATTACATGAATCTCTTTCTAAGTCAAAAAAGCTCATTACATTTTTATGACAACAATTCCTCATGCAGTTTAGTTGTTATAGTATTGATTTTTTTTTAGCATGATATTACATGAATGGGTAAATTTATGATAAGTCGAAACCTTGCATCATAGTAGTGTTTACATAAATTACATATAAATAAAAGTAGCTGAAGTGATCACTATGGTAGGCGATATCTTCTCTAAGAATTGGAGCTGTTACACTTTGTTCTTAAAGCGGGCGCTGCAGACTGACAACCTGTACTGCTTGCTGTCAAAAGACAGTGAGTGATTGTCAAATGAGTTAACCCCTTTCCAACATATGATGTACTTCGTGATGTTGGTGAGGATGTATAGAACAAACTCACTTGCTAAGCCCACTCCACGCCTGGCAGGTAACGACTGTTATATACAGCCAGGACCTGCCGCTAGGGGACAGGAGTACGGATAACTTCAATCCTATGCATTTAATCATTTAAATGTTCCTGTAAACATAACTGGGGCAATTAAATTATTAGAAAATAGGACTGTGGATCATTGTGGCCCCCAAAAACCCTCCCAACCAGTTATCATGGTAGGCAGGGGCCTAATAAATGCCTTTACAGCTGCCATCTTAGTACTCCTATTACACTCTGGAATCTAAATGAAAATTGCTGCAGTAAGAAGGGGTTAAACAGTCAGTCCTAAAGAACCTAAAATCAATGACTGACAAAGTATTGGCTTGTATCAAATGAAGATGATTCTGTCATAAACCCATTAAAAACAGCAGCATCTGCCTAATGAACTGAAGCACAATGCTAAAATATTCAATGAAATGAAAAGAGAATTAATTTATAAAATTTGTAATAATTTCCACAAAGAATACCAAAATCTTATGTTTCAAATTCTAACATGGGGATGTAAGGGAGGAGCATGTGACTGAATAAAGGCATATGTAAGTTCTTATGATCATGAGTATTGTTTCACAAAAAAAATCTATCAGTCACATTTATGTGACCAGTTAACCACAAACCTCCTTCTTGTTCCTTCGCTGGAACGTCTTGAATGTAGATTTACACAATCATGTGATTGTTGCAAATCTTTACAATAACCTTCTTTGACACAATATACAGTTTTCTAACAAGCAATCTTCTAAGTCTTCAGGCAAAGAATACCATTCCTGGGCCATTTTCCATTGCCAATTAAGGTCATATCCTACCTAACCATATAAAGCAGGTGTACAATACTGTTTTATGGTGTTACTATTATACTACACTACACAATATCCTGTATTGTTTTATGTTTTATTCTTGGACGGAAGCCTTTGCTTTATGTGTTATATAGGTTTTCCTTTTGGGGAAAAGCTATCAGTTGTGGTTAACTTCTCTTTAAATTGGTGTCATATGCTGCCGCGTCACATTTGGAAAAATGTATATTCACCCTCCAGTAAATGCAGGCACATAGTGATCGAATTGTGTATTTTAACTGGAATAGATTAAAAAAAGTAATCAGTGCGATGCTGTCATTGCCGGATGATGGTACCATTTATCATAATGGAATCAGGCTGCATCTTTGAGCATTTCCAGAAGGTGTGGAGGATAATACATTTTCCTATGATGTAGTTAGTAGTAGTTATAGTAATTGTAGAAAGTACAACATTAAATTAAGCAGCATTGAGCCAACTCACCTGGATATATTCAACCATCTTCACCTGGATGTGTGGAGAATGCAGGGATCTACCTTGAGGACCATAGAAATGAAGATATCTGAAAGAAAATGGTGGAATCCAGTGCCTTCTTACACCATTAAATTTTTATTTCCAACTTTTTTAAACATTGAACAAGCAGTGTAAAGGATAATATATCGACCTCTGACAGGTTTCAAGCTGAACAGTTTTTAACCATAGCTAGAAGTTTCAATGGCACCTTTTTTCATGAATAATGTATAGGCTTAGCATATGGGCTGTTTACACTGTGGGCGACATGTATGAATGGGGCTGTGCTAGACGACTGGTGTCTTTTTAGCCAAAAAACTAGTGCAGCCCCTTTCGCTCTATTTTTAATCAGCCGCACTCCAGTATCAGCCGCATTACAAAGCGCCAACGACACTTTGTAACGCGCCTGAGACCACACAAAACTACACATTATTATTATTTATTTTTGAGCGGCCTTGGTTCCAGAGCGCTGTACATTCAGGTTTACAGCTTTAGTACAGCAAATCCAGGCGCAGTACTTTGTAGGTCGAAAGCACCTAATCTATGACCCGCAGTAGAACAGGTTCATAGATTCAGGTGCATTTTACGCTACAAATGCACGCAAAAAAAAATATGGCGCCCTATGTTCAGAAATGGTGAATAATATTTTAAAGTCAATTTAAAAGGAAATTATTAGTAGCAACTGACTTGATAGCATTACTGTATCAACGTGTAATGAGAAACTGATGTGCTTGCAAGCATAGATATCATAGTAACAGTATCTAGCAACACATTAGCTGTAAATGAGGTTGTTAGGAATCAACAGCTCTGTCATCAGACATATACCCCATGTATCTGTTTCTATACTCCTATGGGTATGTTCACATGTCATGTTGGAACCGATTTTGGATCAGTTTTTAGATGCCTAACAATGTGCAGTGTGATTTGCATTGCTTTCAGTGTAAAACACGCATTGGGTTTCATACGAGTGATCGTGATACATGTTTACTTGCATCTTTCTGATGCGTCTTTCGGATCCGTTCAAAGAATTGAAATGTCAATACTTGATCCAAAAGACGCAGCAGACACCCTATGTAAAACTATAGGGTGCATTTCTGCTGCAGCCAAAACGTCTCCAAACACGCATTTGCATGTTGGATGCATTTTGCATTTGATTGACGTAGCGCTTTTGAATGCGATATTTGGATCTAAAATGGATCCAAAATGCCTATTTGAACATAACCTAAGTCTTCTGATTATGGTTTGGTGATGGGAGGAGGTGAAAGGAGTGCTCCTTTCATGAATACAGAATAAAGAACTATGTGGCTATTAACCAGATGGAACAATTTTCTTTTGTGATATTTGAGTCAATACAACAGTGGACATATCTCTTTTATTATAATAACAGAACAAAGGTGGAGATTTTCTGATAGTGGGGACACCAGAAGTGTACCATAAATAACACAACAACAATGGACAACAATGACTCTAGACAGAACCCTTTGACTTATTAAGGTTAATCTGGCTTCAGTGTGGTGTTCATTGCTCAGAACAACAGAATAGTTAAATATTGTTCATGTTAAATCTGAGATAATACCTAATGGATGCCCCAAACTGAGCATTTGATGTTAGTGTAAACAGAGCCTAAATTTGCTCCTAAATAACTGTAAAGGGGTTTTTTAACTAGCCTGTTTCACAGAGCCACAAATAGTTTACAACCCTCAGACTGTGGTTGGTTCTATAGCAGCAATTAGCATATTCAGCTTCTAGCTGAGTCCTCACCTAGAGGACAAACAAAAGCTACATGTGCTGTGAGGACTGAATACAATGGCTCATTTGTAAAAAGAAGCTAATCTTGTTAAAGATAATTAATTTTTTTCAGGAATGAGGGAGCAAGTTCAGTCTGTTCATGGTGTACTGTCACTCCCTGCTCTCTGCTCTTTCAGCTAATCAGGTAATAGAGTTATGGTCTGGTGTGCAGGTAACCATAGAAACCTGTGTGCACTCAAGAGCACATATAATGTCTCTTATTGCATGACTAAAGTAAAATCAACAAATCAATTAACAGTCCCTTCAGGTTGAAAGCTAATCTTTGTAGTGAGAAAACCCCTTTAAGACTTGAAACAAAAGGAATTTACTCCCATCACATATCTACAAAACAAACCAGTGATTGTGTCTGCTATGGAATCAGTCAGATGGGTGTTACCATTCCAGTTTTCAAAGGGGGTGTCCTTGAAACACACTGACTCTTCAGCACTGATTGGACAGTGTCAGTGTTACATTGTAAGGGAGTAGAACTCCAGGTATGCGATTCCTCTGGGCCACCGCAAGCACAGATGATATGACTCGCGGTGGCAGCCTGTAGTGGTGACATGTCACAGCAAGTGTACCATACCACTTGGTACAACAGCAGATATACAGCAAATATTATAGCAGACTGGTGCAGTGGCAGGTATACAGCAGATAGCGCACAGCTAATGCAAGGTAACAGCAGCGATACAGCAGCCAGGGGTTAAGCTCTTTGTATGCAGACAACAACGAACTGATGCTGGGGCAAGGGCAGGAAATTCCATAAATAGCCAGGGGTCACAGGTCGCGGGCAGGTAATTGGGACACTGTCCCTTTAAATAGCAGAAGGCTGCCGTGCGCACCCAAGGGACACTCGTGCGTGCACAGGCAGCCACAGGGGTTGAAAGTGACAGGATCCAGGACAGGTGAGGATAGTGCAGAGGAAGGATCGAGAACTGCCACAGCAGTAACGGGGCCACTGCAGGCACGGGCACATCCACCATGACAGTCAGACCTAATTGGTAACATCCATCTGACAAATTCAGTAATACATTTCTAGGAGAAGCAATAGAGGAACAGCACAACACAGAGTTATAAGAGAAGATGCTCCAGCATTTTCATATTACAGGGAACTTAAAGAGGTTTTCCACTTTATATTGTTTTTATTAACTATGCATATAATAGAACATCATAACAATTTTGTAATATGTGTGTATAAACGATTCTGCACTTATGCCTCTTTTATACCAATGAAATAGGCTCCTATTTAGAAATTTTTGTCCATATGGACTTAACATGGCGTCTGTCATGTGACCTTCCGGCAGTCAGCAGCAGGACTACATAACATCTTTGAGGTAACGGAATAGGAATAATGGTGGGAGAATCATTATTAATCTGGTTATTCCAGTAATTTCTTCACTATAACTGCTGTCTACAGTAAGGGATGCCATGCTGTTAATAAAATTGACTGTAAAAAAAAAAAGATCAGACGAATGTGTGAGCGGCTTAACACAGACACCGACAGACATGATAAGATGCTGCTGTATATGGTACTACCAGGGGTCACATGATATATGTGTCGTGGTCACATGACTGTTTTGTATCATTTTCTTTTTTTAAAATAGGAGCAAACTGCATTGGTATAAAATAGGTACAGAAGCAGAATTTTTAAAACAGCGATATTAGAAAATTGAATTATTTCCTATAATAGTCATCATAAGTAAAGACGTTATAAAGACGTCATACAGTGGACAATCCCTTTAAGTATTTGCTAAAACAGACGTGACAGGAGATGTTATAGGTCCTATTTAATTGCAGCAGATGATGCCTTCCACACAACAAAAACAGTGGACATGTAGTGGTTCTAGTGAAGTCCTCCCTTCTCAGTAGGCTATATACAGACAAATAGTGCATAAAGACCTGGAAACAACAGGAGCAAAATACATGCCTATAATTAAAGATGGCCATACGCTACATACTTATATTGCCACTCACTTTAGAAAACTTTGCATCTACCAAACTGACTCATGGGCAGCATTTTTGGCACACACATAATACATCTTTGCCATTTTATATTTCAGAAGAACCTCTGAAATAATCAAATCTTGAAACAAGCATGATAATAGGTTCAAATATCAAACTATAAATGACATAAAAACTATTACAACTATGGGAAGTTAGCCTTTTTTGTGTGTAAAGAACCAAATCAAGAAGACTTTGTTTCTCCATAGGGTGATCGCTTGGTGGAGATTGCCACAGAACCTAGATTCAATCACAATCTAATATCCACTACACAGAGTTCCGAAGGTCATCATGCTACAGTGAAACGCATTTTAAGTCAGATGGTAAGTCTCCTATGGATTAATGAGAGCCAAATACAGATGGATAGACAGACAAACAGAAAGATTGGTAAATATATACCTACCTATCTACCTATGTACAAACATAGAATGATGGATTTAAACCTAATAGTATTATCTACTCAATTACTGATATATTCTCCAAAAGAAACTAATTAATTACACAATTCCATTTCTATTTTACAATATAGACAAAGCTACATTGGCCTGCATTATTACCATTATTTTATTTCCTACTTAGGACTTGCCTGTCATAAAATTAGTTTGACCTTTCCAATTGTTTCTGTTGCTCTGTCCTCACATACACATCTATCAATGGCTCCCAGTGACATCTCACTGATCACATGATTGCTCAGATGGGGTAGCAAGAGGCTCTTGCTGGGTCTAACTGACCTAGCTAAGGCCTAACAGTGGCAACAGTCACTATAACAGGGCTAATTTCTCCTGTTACAGGTATGGTGTAAAAATAATAAGAATCGTAATGATTTTTCTGAACTTTGATAGACAGCTCATAAAAAATAAAAGTAAAAAACATAAATAAAAGACATGAACAAATACACAAACTAAACCATCTCCAAAAAGACTTTCCTCGCCATTTGTTGTCGTAATGTTAGCCCTGACCTTATCTGTTATTATCATTATTAGACATGTAAAGTATTAAACTTAACAGAACACAATGACAAGCATGAATTAAAAGCCTGTCTTAGGTTTACCAGAAAAAATATACTAAAACATAAATAAGGATTTTTTTCGTTACTTTAGCAATGTATAATAAAATCTCTAAAAAGAAAAAAACAACCTGTGTAGACTTCAGATTGTTTTTTCTATTACAATCTATGGGCTGGCTGAACGATCGTTTTGTCAGTGGTTTTAGAATCCTAAAACCGTTGAAAATATGATTGTTCTTCTATGCCGTGGAGACGTAGCCTAATGCATATAAAAACAGCTTAACAGTTTGTAGTCCCGGAGTTCAAAAATCTTAGACCTGGAAAGGTTCATTGCAAACACAAAATATTGACTTATCAGAATTTTCAACCAAGAAGAGAGAATAATCAGTGATTAATATAGCAACTAAACTCGTCTCTTGAGCTGATGATAAGACAATTCATGTGGGCCAGTCATAGCCTTAATCTCACATTGATAGGTGTATAAAAAAAATAAAAATGTATTATTCATCTAGTCTCCATTCCACCTAAACAGACATTGGTACAGGATACCACCATTGATTATCACAATTCTGCTCTGACTTTACATCGAAAGTCATTTTGATAATAAAAGTAGTAGTAATATTCATACTGTCTCTCGAGCAGGTAAAATAGGTATATAGGTACATAGTAAAGGTATTTGATATATACAGTATTTACAGAGCTTTTTTTCTCTTTTGAAGATGGAAGATTCACAGACCCTGGTACGTTCTATTTTTTGTTATATTATTGTATTCATTAGATATTGATTACAATTTAGCACTTATGTTGTATGACTGGAATTTTACATGGTACAAAATTGAATTTAACACATTATATCTCCTGCACAGTGCTGTACTGTTGAATGTCAGGTAAGAACTAATATGACTTTTTTTTACATGAAAAATTATGTTATCTATTATATTATTATCTATCGAATTATATGTTATCTATACTCAGATACTGCTCTAATGCAAGAAGTGTGTTCTAAGCATCTATTAGCCGATTCCCACGGTGCATTGTGTTGCATACAGTACGCACTGCATTACGTTTTCATTGCACTGTTGAAATATGATTGAGATATATATATATATATATATATATATATATATATATATATATACACTCACCGGCCACTGTATTAGGTTACACCATGCTAGTAACGGTTGGACCCCTTTTGCCTTCAGAACTGCCTCAATTCTTCGTGGCATAGATTCCACAAGGTGTTGCAACGATGCTCAATTGGTACCAAGGTGCCAAAGAGTGCCAAGAAAATATTCCCCACACCATGAACCACCACCACCACCAGCCTGAACCGTTGATACAAGGCAGGATGGATCCATGCTTTCATGTTGTTGACCGCAAATTCTGACCCGACCATCCGAATGTCGCAGCAGAAATCGAGACTCATCAGACCAGGCAACGTTTTTCCAATCTTCTACTGTCCAATTTCGATGAGCTTGGGCAAATTGGAGCCTCAGTTTCCTGTTCTTAGCTGAAAGGAGTGGCACACGGTGTGGTCTTCTGCTGCTGTAGCCCATCTGCCTCAAAGTTCGCCGTACTGTGCGTTCAGAGTTCATACCTTGGTTGTAACGGGTGGCTATTTGAGTCACTGTTGCCTTTCTATCAGCTCGAACCAGTCTGCCCATTCTCCTTTGACCTCTGGCATCAACAAGGCATTTCCGCCCACAGGACTGCCGCCCAATGGATGTTTTTTCTTTTTCGGACCATTCTCTGTAAACCCAGAGATGGTTGTGCGTGAAAATCCAGGAGATCAGCAGTTTCTTAAATAATCAGACCAGAACTTCTGGCACCAACAACCATGCCACGTTCAAAGGCACTCAAATCACCTATCTTCCCCATAATGATGCTCGGTTTGAACTGCAGGAGATTGTCTTGACCATGTCTACATGCCTAAATGCACTGAGTTGCCGCCATGTGATTGGCTGATTAGAAATTAAGTGTTAACGAGCAGTTGGACAGGTGTACCTAGTAAAGTGGCCGGTGAGTGTATATATATATAATTCCAACAGCACGAGCACAGCGCAATAGCCCCGAGGCACATTTCTGCTTCCTATACTTGTCACTTATACTATGTCACGGCGTGTACAGTATATGCCTGAAAGAATTGACATCAGTTCTTTTCAGATGTGCACTAAATTGCAATCATTAAATATGAAGCGTTTGATTGACATTAATGTCAATGACAGGTGTTTTGAACATTGTTTGGGCCGTATTTTGCTATGTATTTTGTTAAAAATATACCAGAAATCCACGCAAAAATATGTTCCGTAAGACGCTGTGTCTTAGACCCTCCTACTCTTTCAGAGAAACAATATTTTCTTTGTCTTACTTCAGATCTTTACCCTAATTAATTTCAGATTGCGCCCCTTAGTCCTTGTGTTGAATTTCTTATTACAGATACTTCCATCCTGACCCTAACCTCACCTCAACTAATATAATGGTTTTGATTTTTCAATGTTAATAATTTTTCATTCTTTTAAATAATCCTTCTAATTACCAGGACATTAGAGGACCACCGGGGCCACCTGGAATTCCTGGAGATCCAGTAAGTTTTAGCAATTAGTTTCACCTTACGAATTCCCATAGTCATCATAAGCAACATAGATTACACTAAAACAGGGGTTTACAACATTTTCTGGCCACGTTGTCATATTGTACGTCTCCAAGGTGCCGCAGTAAATCTTAGAGGGTTTCTCCTCATCTGAGACCTTTATGGCACTTCAATTGTTAATACTCAAAGGGGCTGAGAGGTCTTGGTTCCACTTTAGAAACTGTCAGAGATCAGAATGGGGTCCCCTGTTCAGTACTCCATAAAGAGGATATGAAGTAATTGTTTTCATTGTAGTTTTGGGGGTTACAGAAGTGGCGGTTTCACAATTAGAACTAGAGAGAAAAACACACATATATGGCCTCCTCTCCAACTCATCTCCTTCTCTCTGAAGTCTTGAACCTATCAGACATTTTTTGGGGTGTATCTTGTGGACCTGCCAGGATTGTGTCAGAAATGAATACTCCTTTTGGGAAAATATCCAGAAATAATGAAAAACTTGATTTATCTCATTTAATTTGCTTAAAATAGCATATAGAGTTCTGTAGTGCCAGTCATACAATACCCACCATGACAGTGCCATCAGTTGCTGCTGTCAAAAGATGAACATTCCTTTCTGTAGTATGAGGACAGAGACCATGCATATTTGTGTCTTGATGGCTGGGGGCTGTACAGAGGGCTTACTGGAATACCCATGTGGCCTCAGAGCCGCGTGCTGCGCACCCCGCTACTAAGATTATTTATAAGAGTGTTTTTTGAAAAAGAAGAATGCTGTTTTCTTTTAGGGTAAGTTCACACTGCCCTTTGTGGCGCGTACCTGTGCATGCTGCAAGACGCCATGTGTTTAGAATAACGCGCTGGCCGGCCCCATTCCCTTTTATTATCCCTGCTGCGTATACGACAGAAAGAAGTGATATGTCACTTCTTTCCCCCTCCGTTCAATATGCAGCAGGGAAGACGACCGATAATCATACCTCTCTATGAGAGCTATGAATACTGTAATTACAGGACAGATTTTGGGGTGCATTGCAGCACAATTACGCCCCGAAATGTGTCCTAAAAGACGCAGTTAAACCCATTCCAATCTTGTTTACAAAGATTTCATTTAATTTTTGTTTACAACGTTTTCATCCACACATTTCTAGAGCCATAACATTTAAATTTTTCTGTTCTGTTATTACATTGACATAGCAATATAACAGTTTGTTTGTCGAAAAGTTTATTTTGTAACTAGACTATGTGTCTAACATATAATTTATACTATATATTTTTAACAATATTTGTATACATATATATATATATATTTATATATATATATATGTATAGATTCATATATATTATATCAATATATAATACAAGTTTTTGTGAAGAATCAACAACAAGTGGGACACAATTGTGAAGTCAAATAGTCTCCCCAAAAAAATCGGAATCTCACAAGAGAACAGAGAGTGACTTCTGATCAGGTCCGGACCTCTAACCCCTGATGAAGCCAGTTTAGCTTGTGAAACATGTCGGGGAGGTCAGGCATGACGTTTTAAATTGTGATTTCTCACCTCTGTCCCACAAGTGCCACCCGCTACAGAGGGTGTCAAAAGGGAGCCTTATTTGTCTTGTGTCCATTAGATTAGGGACGATTGCCCAAGTAGGAGGCTTGGGATCCCCTACTGGAGTTAGTAAATTGCTGTATATATAAGGCTTTCCTGTTGGTAGGTGGGGTTCCACCAGACTTGATAATGGAAAAGGACCTATTCCTTCCTTCAGAAGTAGAAAGGGTTAAATGGTGAGGTTAGAAATCAGGTTTTTAAATAGTGTGTATAGAGGTTAAGAGTTATACATAATAAAAGTTACGTTTTAGTGGTGTATAGATAGAGAACTGGTAGAGTTTAAGTTTGCCTATGGCAAAATAGTAAATATAACAATTGTGAAGTGGAACGAAATTTATTGGATATTTGAAACTTTTCTAAAAAATAAAAAACTGAAAAGTGGGGAGCGCAAAATTATTCGGTCCCCTTAATTTAATACTTTGTTGCGCCACCTTTTTCTGCGATTACAGCTGCAAGTCTCTTGGGGTATGTCTCTATCAGTTTTGCACATCGAGAGACTGAAATTCTTTCCCATTCTTCCTTGGAAAACAGCTGGAGCTCAGTGAGGTTGGATGGAGAGCGTTTGTGAACAGCAGCTTTCAGCTCTTTCCACAGATTCTTGATTGGATTCAGGCCTGGACTGTGACTTGGCCATTCTAACACCTGGATATGTTTATTTGTGAACCTTCCATTGTAGATTTTGCTTTATGTTTGGGATCATTGTCTTGTTGAAAGATAAATCTCCGTCCCAGTCTCAGGTCTTTTGCAGACTCCAACAAGTTTTCTTGCAGAATGGTCCTGTATTTGGCTCCATCCATCTTCCCATCAATTTTAACCATCTTCCCTGTCCCTGCTGAAGAAAACCCCAAACCATTATGCTGCCACCACCATGTTTTGACAGTGGGGATGGTGTGTTCAGGGTGATGAGCTGTGTTGCTTTTACGCCAAACATATCATTTTGCATTGTGGCCAAAAAGTTTGATTTTGGTTTCATCTCACCAGAGCACCTTCTTCCCCATGTTTGGTGTCTCCCAGGTGGCTTGTGGCAAACTTTAAACAAGACTTCTTATCGATATCTTTGGCTTTCTTCTTGCGACTCTTCCATAAAGGCCAGATTTGTGCAGTGTACGACTGATTGTTGTCCTATGGACAGACTCTCCCACCTCAGCTGTAGATCTCTGCAGTTCATCCAGAGTGATCATGGGCCCCTTGGCTGCATCTCTGATCAGTCTTCTCCTTGTTTGAGATGAAAGTTCAGAGGGACGTCTGGGTCTTGGTAGATTTGTAGTGGTCTGATACTTCTTCCATTTCAATATGATCACTTGCACAGTGCTCCTTGGGATGTTTAAAGTTTGGGAAATCTTTTTGTATCCGAATCCGGCTTTAAACTTCTCCACAACAGTATCATGGACCTGCCTGGTGTGTTCCTTGGTCTTCTTGTCTTCTTGATGCTTTCTGTGCTTTAAACAGAACCCTGATACTATAACAGAGCAGGTGCATTTATACGGAGACTTGAAAAGTTCAAGGGGGCCGAATACTTTCACAAGGCACTATATATATATATATATATATATATTATTTATATATATATATATATATATATATTATTATATATATATACATATATATATATATATATATATATGTTGTGTATATATATAATATATATATATATATATATATATATATATATATATATTATATTGAAATGGAAGAAAAAAAACTAAAATGTAAATAAGCATTTTTTCACTATTTTATCAAAGTATAAACCTAAAGAGCCTCATGTATGAAATCTGTCCAGCAGTAACACTGTCTCTGTTTCTGACAGCAACCAATAAGAGCTCAGCTTTTATGTCAATTCTTTTCAGACACAAGCTAAATTACAATCATAAAATACGCAGTGTGTAATTGAGGCCAAATATTTTTAAGTCAATGATAGGTGTTTGAACATTGTTTCTGGCACGTATTTCAGCGGAATTACGGCAGAAATAAATGTTAAATTTATGTTCCAAAAGACGCCATGCAAAATTACGTCCCAAAAGACACTGTGTGAACACCCTCTAAGGCCCAAAATCTCTAAAAAAACAAAACCACATAAAAAAACACATACAAAAGATAAAAAAGACAGCAGTCTAAAAAACTAATGTTGCAAATATCATGTTGATAACTCAATAAATAAAAATCCAAACCTGTAAGGGCATGTCCCCACGGCACGGGTTTTCGGCCGGTTTTTCAGCCGGTTTGCGGTTTTTCAGACCGCCCGAAAAACCAGCCGAAAATTAGCATAATTGTGCTCTATGGAAAACCCGTGCAGTAGTCCCCACTGCACGAGATTTCCGCCCGGCAGTTTTGCCGCCGGCAAAACTTTGGAGAAGCACCATCTTCCGTCCGGTTTCCGGACGGAATATGTGCTTCTCATTGGGAGGGGGAGGGCTCTTCTCCGCTCATTGCGGAGAAAAGCCGTCCTCCCCGCGGCCGTGGGGACGGGCGCAAAACAGGACAAATACCGGCCTATTTGTCCTGTGCTGTATGAACGCGCCCTAACTCTGTAAAACTATTGCATACTAAAAACAGTTTGTAGTTCTGAAGCTTAAAAATCTAAAGCCTTGAAAAGGTTAATGTCTTGGGCTGATGATAAGACAATTAATGTGGGACAGTCATAGCCTTAAACTGACATTGGTAGGTATACTAAACAGTAAAATAAAGCTAAAAAATTTTGGGGGATTTTCACTTTTTGAAACATCCCCTGTAAAAAAAAGAAAAATTTTTTGTAGGGAAAGACAAGAAATAAAAAATTAAAAGCGGCAACTGGGGAAAACGCTTTTTTTTTTGCATTCTGTCAAAAAAAATTCATAAAACCCTTTGCAATACATTATAATAACTAAAAAATTGTGCCTTTTTAAAAATTTAAAACAACTCGCGTGAAAAAAAAATATACGTCCCCTTTGAAAAAAAATAAAAAAAAGTTTATGGCTTTTTAATGCAAGGAAAAAAAATATATAAAGAATTACTTGGCCCTTAAAAAGGGATTTTCAAAAAATATTGGATTTAGATTGAAAATATCGATGAATAAAAAAAATCAATGCTATAAGCACAACTCAACCCAAAACACTTTTGGGGGAAAACCCTTTCCCCAAAAAATTTTAGGTGGGCCCCCGCATTTATCGACTTTGGGGCATATCCTATTGATATGACATCACGTCTGGGGTTGGAAAAACCTTTTTAAGGGCCCAAATCCCTTTATCTTTAAGATGTTTAAGAAGTGTCCATTTATTTTTAATTTATTTTTTTTGTTTAATTTTTTCCTGGGAAAGGGAAAAATTCATTCAGTTTCCAACGGGCATGCAAAACAGAACTTTTCTAAAATACCCTTTTTAAACAATTTTCGGGGTTTTGCCTTTTTGTCGGCCAGATTTAAATTTGGTTTCCCTTTACAACCAGCCTGGGGCTTTGAATCCAGGGGTTTATGGGTATGGGGTCATACATTCAGTAAATCATGTGGACCCCTGGAAAAATTTAAATTTTTGCAACGGTTTTAAAGAATCCATGGAGAAACTAAAATATAATAAGGGAAAATTTTATTAAATTATTTATTATTTTTTATTATTATTATTAGAAAAACCTACATAAAAAACATTTAAGGGCCAAATTGTATGAAAAACTTTCCCTGGGAAAAAACCCCGGGGTTTTTTGTTTTTTGGGCCCAAAAGCAAAAAAAACCCAGAGCAACACTTTTAAATTTCTTTAAAAGGATTTGGGAAAAATGAGGGGTTGCTTTTCCCATTGGTTTTTAGGGGCAACAAAGTGATTTTTAAAGACCAAACAGTTTTCTAAAAAAAGGCCTAGCTATGAAAAAGGGGACTTCTAAAGTTAAAAGGCATGATTTAAATAAGTTTTTTTCTAAATGCACCTTCCCAAAGGAGACACTGCGTTTTGGAAAAACCCAACCAAAATTTTTATTTTTTTGTTTTTTAGTTTAAAAAATTTAAACGGGAAAAATGTTTTAAAAAGGGTTTGGGTCCCCCCTCAAGTTTAAATAGTGCATCCGTGCCACCCCTTTGGTCAACTGTTGTAAAACATTATGACTCTGGATTCATTTTATGTATTAAAACCCTCCATGTGTTTTCAGTTGCTGAAAATTTAACTTTAAAATTATTAAAAGTTTTCCCCAAACTGCAAAGCACCATTTTTTTAAACTAAATTTAAAAACCGTAAAAAATTTAAAAACCCGGGCTTTTTTTCGAAAAGATCAGAAAAAAACCCCAAATTTTTTAAACGGCTGGGCCCAGCAAGACCCCCTTACCCTGTGGATGACATCACCCCCCGGCAAAAAAACCTAAACAAACAGGGGGGGGTTTAAAAAAAAAAAAAATTTAAAAAAGGGTGGGTCACGGGGGAAACCCCAAAATAGACCCCAAAAAAGTGTTTAAAAAATTTTTTTCCTCCTTAACAAAAAAAAGGAAAACCCAAAGCAAAGTTTTTTTAAAAAAAATTTCTTCTTTTTAGGGTTTCCCAAACTTTTTTGAAAGCCCCTTTAAGTGTATTTTTTCAAACACTGTTGTTGAAAGGGCCCCTTGCCAATGGTTGTAGGGAAAAAAACCCCTTCCCCTCTAACCCCAAAAAATTTACGGAAGTGGTCAACTGTTTCTGTTGGGGTTAAAAAATTGGGTTCCCCTTTTTCCTAAATCAGTAAGGGACATACTTTCAAAAATTCCCCATTTTATTGAGGTTCTGGTTTTCATTTTGTGTTGAAAAATTTTGGGGAAATTTTTGAAAAATCTTTTAAAAATTTTTCGGGGGCGGTTGAAGGAAAAACCTGGCCTTCGGAAGCCGGGGTGCTATTGGACCCAAGGTATGTTTGACATTGGCCCTAAAATTTCCCCTTTCCCCAAAATTGAAAAAGAAAATATATTTAAATGTATTAAGGAAAATATTAGTTAAATTATTACCAACCTTGGGCCCCTTTTAAAATGTCTGTGGGGATCCCAAGGCTGAACCCCAATGCTCAAACTTTAAATGGTTAAACCCAAACCCTCGATACTAAATCCTCAAAAAAAATTTTATTAAAAACAATTTAATCAAAACCCCCTCCAAAAGGGGAAAACCCCCCAAGCCGGCACAATTCTGCGGGCCCAAACCACCCTCTAAGCAAAATTTTCCAAAGCCCATCCCTCCGGGAATTGCTATTTCCTTTTTAAAAGGGAGTGGCAAACTTGGGTGGTTTCCCCCCATTCTAAAGCTGTGATCCCCAGGGGGGGGAGGGTAAAAAAGCCACACTAAAAAACCGGAAAAAAAAAGGGTTTTCCTCCAGGGAGACATTATTTGAATAGGGGTTTAAAAAATTGTATTTTTCCCTTTGAATGTTAAAATTTAAACCCATGATACTGTTGGAACGCCCAAATATTCTTTGTCAGAAAATTTTTTGGGAAGATAAAAAAATAAAAATTTTTTAAAAAGGAAGCATACAATGCAAGGGGGTGGAAAATCTTTAAAAACGGTGGTTGTTAAATCCCAAATTTTTTTTCCCTTTGGCAATTGGGAAATTAAATTTTTCCCCAAAAAAATACCTTTTTTAGATTTTCTCAAAAACATTGCACGGGAAATAAAAAAAGAAAAAGGGTTTTCAATATTTTTTTTTATTGCCATTTTCTCAATTTTCCTTCCCTTGCCAAATTTTGCATTTTTTTTATTTAAAAAAAAATTTTTTTTTATTACTTTTGCGGGGATTTTTGGGGGTTGATTTTGGCCCCATCGGGGCAAACGGGAATAAAAAAATTTTTTAGTAAATTTTCTTATGTTTCATAAGAACAGGGACAATCAAAGTTTTCAGCTGGGCACAATATAAGTGTGGTTTGTCCCAGTCATAAAGGGTTGTGATATAAATTAGCTGGGGGTTTTCCCAAAGTGAGGTTGACATCAGACCCATTTGGTCCCCCGGGGGAGGTCAAATTTTTCCAAATTAGATATCCCTCCCGAAATCTCTCTTAAAAAAGACATTAAAATTTATTTGAATCCCCACAGGATTTGGGCCCCCTAAACCCAAATTCTGAAAAGGTACCCCCAACCAAAAAATTTAAATTTTTTAACCACCTATTGGGGTGTTAACTTTTCAGAGGTGCCTCAAAACTAAAGGACCCGGGGAAAAATGATAACAGAAATTAAAAAAGGCCCCCGTTCAAAAAGAACTTCCATTTGGGGCACAGTTTTGGCCCTTTGCCCCCGGGGGGATTTGCGCTTAAACGGCCGCCAATCCGCCCCCTTTCCCCCCAATGGGGTACCCACTGCTCTAAAAGGAAAACCCCATTTGGATTCCTTTGTTTCCCCCCCCGCCCGGGCGAATTCCCGCCGGGGGGGGGGAAATTTGACAGGGCAACTTTTTTTTACGGCGCGGAGCGCCTTTAAAACAATGCTTTTGTCAAGGGGGGCAGGGAGCGGGGCCCCCGGGCCCCCCGCTCCCGGGCCTCCCCCCCGTCCCGCCCCTTATTCACGGCGGAATTTGTTGAGTCAATACGGCCCCAAAAAAACCGTCGGGAATAAACCCGTTTTGAACCACCCTAAGAGGGGGAGCCCACCTCACGGGTTATCTATAAATTTTAATTTTTTTCTCCCTAAAATTTCCTCAAATATTACCATTTCACAAAAAGGGTTTACTGAAACAACACAGATATCTCGTGGGAACACACCAGAATTTTTTAAAAGGGGTAGAAATTTTAACTTCAACGTAACACCCAAATTGGGACCCATTTTTTTTTTTTGTTTATTAAGCTAAAGTTTCTGGGGAAAAAAAAAACATGTTTAGAATATACAATATTAAAAAAGGGTTTTCAAAAAAAACCAAAAAACAAAAATTTAAATTAATATTAGTAAAAATCCCCCGGGTTCCCGGGGTTTTGGTGCAGCAAAAAAGAAGCACCCTATTTAAAATAAAATCTGTAAACATAGGTTATACCACCCTTCCTAAACACAAAAACTAAGAAAAATAGACATGCTGTTTCCAAAAAGTGTTTTTTTTAATTCTTAATAGTTTCCCTGGTGTTTCGGGAGCATGTAATGTCAACGGGGCAGTTTGCAGCCTTTTTCCCAGAGAAGATCCATTTTAATTTATGAGAAAGCCATTACCCTCAGCCCCCCAAATTTTGGGGGGCCCCGCCCGATCCCGATTCAACCTTTTACTTTGAAATTTAAAAAACCCTTTTGGGGGAAAAAACCTCCCCCGGGGTTGGTCAAAAGTTTTGTGTGGGGGGTGGGTCCCTTGTAAAAGGTCTAAAAAAAGCTCATAAAAATTTTTTAAGGGTTGGCCCTCTTTTCGGGGAAACGGGCCGGAAACCCCCCCAAATTTGGGCATTAAATGGCCCTTTAAAAGGGGGTTGCCTCGCTCGAAGATTATATTTTGAAAATGGGGGGGGACCAAAAATAAAAAGGGAAGTACGGGTCCTTGGTTACTTTTTCCAAAAAGGGGCTACGGTTTTAGAAACGGGCTTGGTTTTTATAATGTGTCTTAGAAACGGTGTTTGTTTTCGGTAAGGTTGTGACAGGGCAAAGGAAAGGGATTTAAAAAAGGGGGGGCAGGTAATGCTGTATTGGCGGGAAAGGAGAAGAACCAGTGAAGAGGATTACAAAAACCAAAAACCCCCCCCTCCAAGTCCTTCATTTGTTCTCCTTTCCCTGCCAAAACCCACATCCAAAAGGCCCCTCCTTTTTCCACTGCCTTTCCCTTTGCATGGCAAAACCCTGGGCAGGACAGAATCCCTTCCCTTTGACAGTAAACAAACAACTTTGGCTAAGACATGTCCCCCAGGCCCGTTCTCAAAAACCCCGGAGCATTTTTGCAATAGAAAACCCAAGGACTTTACATCCTTTTAAGATTTTTGGTTTCCCCAAAAATTAAACTTTTGATCTTCATAGGAGTTCCAAACCGTTTTAAGCTAAAAAAGGTCTTACGGAAAAAAGAAAAAACAGCTGGAAAAAGCATGCCTGTTTTTTAGGGTGTGCTGCCTAAACCAAAGATGGCAAAAACCTATTTCACGGGTTTCCCCTTTTAAAAGGCGGGTTTTTTGCCCTGGGGTTCAAAAAATTTTGCAAAAAATTATATATACATATATAAAATATAGGGGAAATGCGGGGGACTGTGTGGGGGAAAGGTGAAAGGGAACGGGGCCCAAAAGGGCAGTGAGTTTCCCCCTTTGGAAATGCCCATATCAAAAATTGTACAAAAAAACGCTCTTTTTTTTTATTTTTCATTTTGGTTGGTGTGGAATCGTTTTTGGTTTACAGGTCCTTTACAGTATAAAAAAATCACCTTATGCTTTTCCCCAAAAATTTGGCCCACATAAAAAAAATTCCCTTTTTATATATTTAAAAACTTATAAATATATTTTTATAGAAATATAAATATTTTAATTTATATAAATAAAATATATTTTCTATAACATATACTATATTATATATATAAAATAAAATAAAAAAAATTAACAAACTGCAAAGGGCATCTAAGACAAAAATATATTATATTGGGTTTTTTTGAAATTTATAACGCCCCAAAAACCAATCCCCGGGGAAAAATTTTTTAAATGGGGTTTTTTAAAAATGTGAAAGCAAGTTTTTTCTTTCCTTTTGTAATTTCAATTTTCCCATTAAAAAAAAAATTTAAAAAGGGGTTGTCCCTCCTACTTTGTTTTCCAAAACCCTTTCCCAGTCCCTGATTTTTTTTGGTTTTTCCCTTTTTAAATTTAGGGCCAACGTGAATAAAACTTTTTGGGTTCAAAAAACTCATTTTTTTTTGTCCCCTTCGAAACCCTATGGAAAAAAAAAGGGGTTTTTTTTGGGAACCAAAAACCGGGTTAAAACCCATGGGGCCCCCCTTTAGTGTTTTTCGGTTTTTATGGCTTCTCCCGGGCTATTTTCCCAGGTTTTGCTTTGACAAGCTGTTGTTTTGACACCATTACGGGCCGTAGAAATTTTGTGAACCCAGCACCGGCCCCGGGGCCCTATCAGGAAGATCAAAAGGTCAGTAGCTATAAGACCAGAACCGGGGCAGCCTATCAGGAAGATAAAAAAAGTTTCTGAAACTATAGTTCCCGGGGCAGGGCAGCCTAGCCAGGGGGAGTTTAAAAAACAGGTCTTTAGCTAAAGCGCCCTAAAATCTAATGCAGCCCCAAAAAAGACGGGATATTCAGAAAAAAATTTAAATTTAGGGACACGTAAAGGGAAAACCGGTAATTCCCAAATTTGACTTTGTTTTGACAAATCTTTAGGGTTGTCCCCAGGAAAGGGGGGTTTTCATCGGTTTACAAACTGGTTTTTGGGATTTAAAAACCCAAATCAAAAAAACCAAACTGAAAAACCTTTTTACTTAAATTTTAAAAAAAAAATCGGTGCATGGTCCACTCTGCCCCTAATTTCCACTGGACGGTTTTTACTGAAAACCCCACGGGCCCGGAAACCAAAAATTTAAAAGAAAAATTTTAACCCAACTTCCCTCCGGTTTTTTAAGGCAGAACTTAAACCCAGGCCGGGGGTTTTGCGAACCAAAAACCCCTTTGGACAAAAAAGGCCCCCAAAAAAAAGTCCTTGATGTTTCAAATTACAAAATTGTTTTTAATTCAGAACCCGGGGCCTAGTTTTTTCCCACGGCGTGGAGCCCCCTTAACAAAAAAACCCAATCCTTTTTTTTTTAATAAACCCCTTTATTAAAATTTAAAAGCAAAACTTATTTTTCATTCCCAAAATTTTAAACAAAAAAAAACTTTTTACAAAAAAATTTGCAAAAGGGTGAACCCCCAAAAAAATTTCCCAGTTTGGGGAAAATTTTATTTTTCTTATATTAAAAGCTTTTAAAACCTTTAAACAAAGTCGTTTTTTCCAAAACCAAAAAAACACTTAAATTTAAAAAACCGCTTTAAAAGCAAAAGAAAAAAAACCCAAAAACAACACACAATAAAAGAAATTTAAAAAATTTAAATTTTCCAAAAGGCCCCACTTTGCTTTGAAAAATTCTTTGACTTTAAAAATTTAAATTTTTTTTGGGGAAATTTAACCATAAAACCAATTTAAAAGTGCTTTTCCTTTGAAAAAAAGGGGTGATCATTGATAGTGGATTCCATTTATTAAATTTTTAAGTACAATGAAAAACAAAAATTTTTGGATGTTTATGATATAAAACTTACACCAGTTTTCCATCATGTTTTTTCCAACTTACTTTAAACAACTTTCTTTTTTGTCTTAAGAATTTTAAAAAAATTAAAGGGGAAATGTATAAACCCCTGGCTTTGGGCTCCCCATTTTTTAAACCTCGGTTTTAAAAACCACGTCCCCAATCCGACAGAAATGTATGAAAAGTTGTCTCCCCAAGCATTAAAAAAGGGGTTTTCAATTTACTTTGATTCATTTTTAATAGTCCTGTTTTTTTTGGTTTTTCATTTTGATTTCCCAGGGGGGGTGATTTTTCCCCGGCTTATATTTTGGGGCTGCAAAGAAGCCAGGTTGTAGCAATAGAAAACCAGTTGTTTGGCCACCCTATAAAGAGAAATTCAAAACTTCTGTAGCTCCCACCCAACCGGGGAAAGCTGTTTGCGGGGCCCATAAAAGGGGGGGATATTCGGGAAATGGGTTTTTTAAAAGGGGTTAAAGAACATATATTGCAAAGGATTTGGGAATTTAAAACAACCCTTTAAATGTTTTCCCTTTTTTTTAAGGGCCAAAAAAAGTATTTTCACCATGCCACTTTGAAACTGGTATAGATTTGCACGACAGTCTCGCGCCAAACTGTGCTGCATTTTTAATGCATTGTACGACTCTGGTGTGACATGTCCCCACATTTTTGGTGTATTCAGAAGTGTTGTGTCTGTCAATGATTGTGCCAGGTTTTGGCATGCGATGTTTCATACATCTACAGAACAGGGCTACCTTAGTTTTTTTGGATAAAATTATGCCAAAAAATAGTGCAGCCCCTAAGAATGTGGACTACAGTAGATCAAGCATTCTGTACATTTTATCAGGCATTATATTTTACTATATGCATATGTGCAGCTACTAAAGATACTGGAAATCAATGCAATTGATATTTAAGTAGATTTAGAGTAGACATCATTCTGTTTTTTGAAAAGTCATTTAAGATCATAATCTGTACTTTCTGTAATATTTTTACAGGGTGCCCAGGGTCCTGCAGGTGCCAAGGTACGTTCTACATATGACATTTATTTCCAATCAAGAAGTAATACATTCTCGTTTGTGAATATTTACTTAACAAAACAGGCATTAAAGGGGTGTTCCCATTTCACAATTTGATGGCATAGTCATAGAATATGCCTTCAAAATGTGAGAAGTGTGAGTCCCACCTCCGGGACCACACACATTCAGAGGACAGGCCCCTAAAGGTCTCCATTTGGAAAAGAAAGTAGGTTGCTCATGCGCCCCACTCTATATTACATCTGAGAACAACTGAACACACCACTCAGCTGTACTTAGAACTCCAATAGAACAGAATTGGGGAGACTTTTGGTGGCCTACCAGCGGAATTTTGTATGAACAAAGCATAAAAGGTTCACATATACAAAACAATTCATACATAGACAGTAGTTAGTGTTATGGATTATTTTACTAGAAAAATTTCAAAATATATTAAAATAGGGATAGAACCCAAAGGGGCTCTACATCTTATGGGGCCCCAAAATTTTCCCTAATAAAAAGGTGCACCGAAAAGAGATCAAAAACCAATCACCCACGTTGCCTGAATACCTTCTGTCTTTATTCAAAAGGGCAGGTTTTTTAAGTTTTTGTGTTAAGAGATAAAAAGCATCACAGGGCAGAGCTGTTGGTCGTGATTGGTTCACCCTTTATTTGGATATACTCCCTTTACCAGGAATTTCCGAACCTTGGGGTAGTCCGGAATAGACAAAAATGGATTAAACACAGTTATCTCTAAAAAGCATAATATCTGGCGGCCATTTAGAAACCCCATTAAAAAGAAAAGATATACAAGCTTTTACGTCCATAATAAAAAGGCATCGGGTGTTACACTAACTAAAACAATAAAATGGAGACACATGCACAACATTTCCATCAAACAAATAAAAAAAAAATGAAATTCGTTTTAAAATTAAATTTTAAAATTTTAATAGGGAAATTTTTTTAATTTTCTCTCTTTTAAATTAACATAAAAAAAAAGTTAAATGATAAGTATAAATTATTGATAACTGGAAAACTTAACAGTTAATATGTTAAAATATTCTGCTGTCATTTTCCTTTTTCAGTAATGTGAGGCTAAACAGTCAAGCAAATCAAGGTTCTTGACTTGCTTAAAGGGGTTTTGCCTGACAAAATTCAACCCCGCACCACCTTCAGCTCTTTTGGCTCAAAGGGGGACGTGTGATTTTTTTGAATTGACTCAGCGGGAGACATCACCGGGCCCTTTTTCTCTCCTATGAAATAAAGGCGTTTTGAAGAATTGAAGAGTTACCACGTACCAAGGCAACATTTTGCTTTACAGCACAAGGGTCCTTGGTTCAAATCCCTGCAGGAACTTAACCTGTGGATTTTTTTTTCCTCTATATCAATGCACATACCTCTAAAACAAAAACAGTGCACAATTTTTAATAATGATGAATGGTGAAAATGTTTATTATTTAATTTTCAAACTTCCCACGTCAACTTTACTTTGTGGCAAAACCCCTTTAAGCTTTTCTAAATCAAACATATACTGTATATTGTTTTTCATCACTGCAAATTCCAAGTTTGAAAAGGTTCTCAATGGGTTCATATCAGTTGAGAAAGGGGAAAGGTAATTTATCATCATCTATCAAACATGTTTTGGTCTTTCTAATGGTAAATGATTGCATGTAATAGAACACCATCCTGGATAAATATCACAATCTTCTTGAATGTTCCTATTGTTTTTTGGGAACAAAAAAAGTCTTTTTAGAAACTAGCAAAAATAAAAAGGTCCTTTTTTAAAAATCTTTATCCCATCTTTCTTGATGTTCTTGTTTTTTTAATTTGCTTTTCCCCGTGTAGTATGTAGCCTCTCTTTTCGTACTGGGAAAGCAAAAGTTTGATACCTTTCCATTTGCCCTGTAAAACTACAAACCCTAAGATCTTTTACTCTCTTTCGTCCTTTTCAACTCTTACGCTTTTCGTCCCAGTGCACTCTCCCTGTTTCCTCATGTTGAAAGCCTTGGGGTACAGGAAGAAAGGGATGTGTATTCAAAGACAACCTTTAAAAAAGCAAACCAGAATTTTTAAACTTTTGACCTAATAAGATTAACTGCTGTCGAACCAAGCAGAAGCCTATTTTGGCAGAAGTACCCATTATAATTCTGATGCATAGAAGTTGTTCAGCCTTTTTTTTATGTAACTTTTTTATGTAATTTTCAAATACTGACTTACCAACTTTGTATGGTAATATTATTACTACAAATATAATTTGTATGATATTGCTTCAAGATTCTAACCAATAGGACTATGTAAATTTCGACTTCTCGATCTAAATTTTATGACTGTTTTCCTTGATTTGTATAATATTCGGTAAGAGATAACCTTTGATGTGAGACATTCACTCTATGATATTGTGTTCAGTAGATAACTATTAATTGTGCAAATAATACATTTAGATTTGTGTGCATTTTTTTAAAATTTTTTTCTAACATTTCTGTGTCTTAAAACAGGGCTCAAAAGGACAAAAGGGACCGAAGGTTTGATATTAGTCAACATATAAATGAATAAATTTTTTTTACATATGCATAGCCTCATTAATAATACATCTTGTTTTTTTGTAGGGTGTAAAGGGCAGAAATGGTGTTGATGGAAAAGATGGTGCCAAGGTTAAGAGAAAGGAACACACAATGGTTAAAGGAGATGAACACCTTATGAACAAATTTGTTTTGTTCTTCTTTGCTTCCTAAATGCAAAATCAAGGAATTTTCTAAATATTTTTTATTCAAAATTATCTCTCTCCCTTCTCCACTCCCTTAAATTTCCCTTCTCCCTTCTCTTCCATTTCCCCTCTCTCCCTCCTCACCTCTCCTCTCTCCTTTCTCTCCTCTACCTTCTCCACTTTTTCTTTCTCTCCCCCACCCTCCTCATCTCTTTCTCTCTTCTTTTCCTCCCCCTTTCTTTAGAGATAGAAGCAGGAAGGATGAGGTTGTATAAGGCAGATTACAGTAAAAAATAGTGGGGTAAAGCATCCACATCTTCAGTATGGTACATACTGTGCTGTATCAGAGTATAGACAAGGAGAGCTAATCATATAGTCGGTACATATGCGTAGATAGGGAGGACTTCACACATGGTGAACTCAGCAGAGACAGGAGGGGGAAATTCATAAATGTCTCTGTATCAGGGCCGGTCAACAGCACAATGGAGATTGTATGCCTTATGGGCTATAGAAAGAGAACAGTCCAAGATCAAAGCTGGCAGAAGCCTCAAGGACACATAGACCTTACACCTGGTATGCATATGAGGAGATTCTGGTTTAACTATTATTCTTAATCATGTTACAAGACTCATTAAAGGGTTGAACATTAAGCTTTAGTGTAGCTACATCCAAGAAGTGGCTTTCTTTCTTCTGAAGGAGAACTCATTTGAATATCTTTTTCCCAGGAAGCATTGGGAAACATGTAAGATATGCTATATCAGCATGCAGTTGCCACAAAGAGTAACAGTGCTCCTCATGGGAGGGACATGCATACATGAGAACATTCTAAAACTGGGAAGCTGGGATCTAAAAACTTTGTGTCTCAATGTAACCACTAAGATATGTAAAACTATTTTTTTTTTCATGTCAAAGGTGTCCATTGCCGTTACCATTGAAGAATATTTTTTACTGAACCATGTCCTATCTATATAAGACTATGATTTAAGTATGATATGTTCTTTGTGTTGCTTTTAGGGAGAACCTGGACTGACTGGGTTACGAGGATGCAAGGGTGAAGCGGGACCTGAAGTAAGATAATAGGACCTAAGTAGAAAGGAATGCTTCATAGCATAGTACAAACACACATATAATCTTTATACATGCTTGAACTGACAATCTGCCCTACAAGGCAGATATACTCAATTTATTTAAATTCCTTGCAGATTTGCTCACTCCAGCCAGGCACACAATGCTATACCAGCAAGTTCTGAGCCGAACACAACTCTGAAACCCTTTTTCTATTTATTAGAGAATATTATATAGCATGAGTTTTATTATAGACTACTAAATGGCTGGTGCTAATGAATGGGTGTGTGCTACTTTGTGGCAGGTACTCCAAGTGGCTACAATTGGACAAAATTATGGCACTAAAAGTGACACGGTTAGTCAAAGTCCTATCAATGGAAGTGGCAGCTGACCTAAGAGATGTCAATATGCTCCATCACATATAACAATTTCTTACAGTCTATGTTATTTCATATTCAGTGTGTGCACCGAGAATTGTTCCAATGAGCACAATGGATGCCAAAATATAATAATTTGAGCATCCCTTTAGAAGGTATATGTTGGTATGCATCTCTCTTCAGTGTACACTAAAAAAATATACATACCTCCCAACTTTTAGAGATTGCAAAGAGGGACACATCAGGCTATGCCTCTAACCACACCCAAAAACATGACATCACACCAAGACCATTTTCAGAATTGCATTGTATCCAGTGATGAAATATTGTAGAATCTACTTGGTTTTGGGGTGTCTTATTAACTGATCAAGTACAGCTGGATCTTTAAAGGTTTATTACAAAGGATAATATATATATATATATAAATAGAGAAACTAACTAAGGGTCAGAGGGATAGGGAAGGGTAGGTAGGAAAGATGGTAGTAAGAGACCTAACTAACTTTGTGCGGCATCTTTTATACCAGACACACCCACACATATGGTCCATCCATTGTCTACCCCTGGAACACCTCCAAGAACTTACTTAACCAATCATCCCAGTTCTTATACAGTCTCCTTTCAGAGTTCACTTCTTCCAGTAGGTGTCCTTTTTGTCCCAAAGGTCAACAGCCTTGCTGGAATGGTCAAATTGTTTCAGTGGCTCCCCCCAGGACTGATTGAATCATCATTCCCATGTCTCTGAAGAGTGGAGGGTTAGCCATCCAGATTCCTGACTTCCTGCCAGGAGATAATGGTAGTGTCCCTTAGACATGTCCTCTGTGATTGTCAGATATATGGCAGTGTCCATTGCTCATTCAAGAAACAGGATTTATAACACGTCTGGAGCTGGAGGTTGTAGGTATTTATGGCCACTTAGAGTTCCACTGTGTTTTGTCTTTCCTGACATGGTCAGCAGATTTTAAACCTTTTTTTGTAGATGGTGTGTATGTATATATATATATATATATATATATATATATATATATATATATATACATTCATATACATGTGTTATATTTAGATATTAATATCCATGCTGAATCCAACAAATATTAAGTAAGTTGTTATGTAATATACAGCTAAGAAGCAATCAGATACTTTTTAAAGCAAGATAGACTCAAATCTGTTTCCCAAATGAAAAAGAGGGACTATTATAGAGCTAAAAGGGACAAGGGTTAAAAATAGGGACTGTCCCTCCAAAATAGGGACACTTGGGAAGTATGCTTATATAAAAATGGTTTTGTATTTTCTTTACAGTGGTAGCAGAAACTTTGAAAGATATACATAAGTATATTATATGACCCATCTGGAGTATATCATGACATACTATACAGTAAATGGATGCCTCCATCGTATGAACAGACCCCAATTTGTTTTTTTATGGTCTTTAAGGAAAGTGAATAGGGTATAGCAAGAGACCTGCTCTCCAGTATGTTTACTTCCTCTTAGTTCTTATAAATAAAATTACAGCAGCTGTGTTATTATGCAGGATGACTAACAGCATCTTCCTCTGCAATTAGAATAATACTGAGCCAAAGAACAGCGGAAGAATGTGTGAGACACAAAAAACACATGGGCCCACATTTGTTAAGTAGTTTGCAATGAAACCAACAAATTTGGGTGTAAAGGGTGGCAAAAAATAGTCCCAAATAATTCTGTGCAGCAAAACGGTGCAGTTTAAATTTTTTCTTATTTTTCAAAACTAGATGATGAAATGAAAAATAGGACTGCAGTAGTTTCAAAGGGGTAGACATGGTTTTCTAGTTTAAGACTAATTTCTTAAAAGGGTATTCCTATTTCATTGATTAGCTTTAAACATGTAGGCAAAGAAATAAATACTATTACCAAATACATTGCTGTTTTGATTTTGCTTCTCTTCAGAGTTAAGATCTTTTCTTTTGCTCTTGTACACAAGCTTCCCTAGTTACTAGCCACCTCATTCTCAGGCTGCAGCAGTGCGCAGGATGATGACATCACTCCCTGCTATGTTTCTTATTTTGAAGATGGGCTATAACCCTTTAGAGCTCTGTAGCCTTGTGCAATGCTGTTTATAAACCTTCCACACTCATGTCACTGTAACAGCATCAGTTAGGATTAGCAGAGCTTTTATTAATGACTGCTGTAGACCCAATAACAGGCTAACCAGGAAGTGTGAGTCTAACGCTGGCTGTGGCTCTGTGAAATAGCATGGTGGGACAACCCCTTTCATACAAAAGCTAGAAAATTTCTTTATGTTTAATGTTGTTTTCATTTTTTATAGTTTAAAAAGTGTCAAATTTATTAAAAGGTGTGAGCTTTTTAATAAATTTAGTATAATCCAATGCAAGGATTTTTTTTTTATTGATTTGAGTTTATAACACTCTTATTAAATGTGGACCATTGTGTTTTCTAAGAACAAAGGAATTTAGCTCAAGTAACTGACTATCTGAGATGCAGAAATATTGTTATATGTTCTATGAGACCCCCATACTGATTGCAGAAACTAGAAGGAAAATATTTGATAACGGGACCAGGGATATGTGAACAAGCACCCTTCTTCTTTTTCTGCTATCTAGTGAGCTCAACAAATGTTTCTGGACATTGATTTTGTACGATGAAGTATGTGTAACATTTATTTCATAATACTTTACACCATGGAGGTGAAGGCCCCATAGTAAAACCAACATAATTTTTCAGTATGGGCATTCACACTAATAATTAATACAAACACCATATGGGAGTAGAGCAGCAGCTGTTCCATTCAAAAAATCTTTCAAAGAATGCAATTTAACTTGATCTTATCTAACTTGTGTATTATCAGGGCTGGTCGCCCCAAAGCAGCATACAAACAATTCCAATGCGTCTGTATGAGGCAAGTAAAACCACATGTGAAAGATAGGAAAAAGACTACATTATCCAGCATACTATGCACACCGGCTCCGGCAGTGGAACAAACTACAATACCTAGTATGCTAAAAACGGTTTTAGCATACTAGGTATTGGAGTCTTTTTCCTATCTTTCACATGTGGTTACATTTGCCTCATATAGACGCATTGGAATTGTTTGTATACTGCTTTGGGGTAAGTAATTTGATTTGATTCCACCTGAGTTTGATTGCCATCTGTATATTTACTCTTCCTGTTGGTGCCTTCAATTTGCAATAGCTGCCACATCGCACTGCTGTATCTTACTGAAGGGATCCGCTATGTTATTATCTCAGACTCTTCTATATATTGTTCATCATATTCCTGCCCAACAAGGGACTTAAGTTATTTGGTATTTTGTTGTATTAGCATTTGTAGTTTTCAGTTCCCTGATGAACCCCTGGATGTTGGGGGTAAACGCGTCAGAACTTTTTTTTGATATGTTACTTTTGTATTTTGTTAGTTAGTAGTGGTTTGCACTTTTGAGCACTTTTTTGCTTTTTTGTGAATGTATTATTGTATGTGGTTTATGTATCTCGTTAGGGCTAGTTAGGGCATTGGTAGTCTAGGTTCCTGATTGGGGGGCGCCCTTATCGGGGTGATCTCTCTATTTTTGTATAGGCAGCTTTAGTTGATTAGGGATATTGATAGTCTATTTTATATTTAGGTATTTATTAATAGTTATTAAATAAAAGTTATATTTTATTTATTTCCTAGGTTTAGGGCTTGTTCACACGACGTTTTTGTGATCCGTTTTACGGATCCGTTTTACGGATCCGTAAAACGGATCTGACAATTGTCAGTGTGATTAAACATTTGCTTTCAATGGCAAAAGCGCATCGCTGTTCACGACGAGTGATTGCCGATGCGCTTTTCGCGATGCGTTTTTTTCGGATCCGTTTTAAGAATTGACATGTCAATTCTTTCTTGCGTTTTACGCAAGAGAAATCCCCATAGGAAATAATGGGTGCGCTTTTGGCATCCCGAAAGTGGATGCAAAAGCACAGCATAACATTTGGTGCGTTTTAGATCCGTTTTCGATGCCAAAAACGCATCCGTAAAACGCATTGGATTTAAATTAAATATAAAATTTTAATATTATGTTTGGCTTATATTTAGTTTATAAATGTATGTAATATATATATATATATATATATATATATAATATATATATATATATAATATATATATAAGTAGTAATATAATTAGTTATAATATAAATATTAAATATAAATATATATATATATTTTATATATAAATTCTATACAAAAGTTTAAATGTATATAATATTATAAATGTGTATAATAGTATATAAATGTACATTATATATATGTACATAAATATATATATATATATATATATACTAATATATATTTAATTTATAAATATTTAGTTTAGAAATTATTTAGTTTATACATGATTGTTATAATTAATTTAGATGGGGTGGGTTTGAAAACTATTGGTTGATTTAAAAAAAAAAATAGGGGGAGGGCGGGTTCTAAAATCATAGGTATATGTACAGATGACTGACACTAGGTAAAAAAAGTTTTTTTTCTTGGTCATTGATAGTTATATTATATTTAAAATTGCAGTTTGATAGGTTGATTTAAATAAAGCATTGAAAAAACGGATCTAAAAAACGGATCCGAAAACGCATGCAAAACGCATCCAATTAGCATCCAAAAAAGATCAGCTGTTGCGTTTTTTGGATCCGCTTTTTGGATGCAGTTTACATCCAGTTTTCGCAGGTTAAAAACGGATCCGTAAAACGCATCCAAAACGGATCCAAAACGTCGTGTGAACAAGCCCTTATACGTTCTAGTAGTTTGATGGTTTAATGTATGAGTATAATCAGGCTTTGATTATCTTTGTATTGTAGGTTTCCTACACTTATCTTTCATATCAGGTTTTTGTGGTTTATTGTTATTATTATTATTATTATCATTATCAGGGTTGGTTAAACTTTTTCTACTAAAGCTCTACCAGCCAGAACATTTGTATGCCTGGTCAAAACTATAGGTCATAAACCATGGAGAAATAGAAAGTTGATCTCAACCAGTTCCTCACCAGGCACATTCTCCTTTTTCTGTAGAACACGTCAGTTTAAACGCCTTCTTGTGCTCAGTCATATTTACTCGCTTTATTTGCTGATCTCTAACAAGGAGTTTAATGGCAAAATTCACAAAAGGTGTTTGATCCCTGAATTGCCCAAAATGGGGAGACCAATTTCAATTGGGATTTAAACAGTCCTTCTCATCATGCTATTCACATTTTCACATCATGAGATCAAGACAACACCTTGCAACTCTCTGTTGCTAAGGCTTCAAGCAGGATGCTCTCAGATGGAAGTGGCCACTTAGCGTGTCACAGAGTGTCATCAGGAGGTTGCAACAGAGATACAGAGAGATTGGCAAAGTCACAGAAAGGCAAAGAAGTAGACGTCCTTTGGCTAGATCACACATTGATGACCGCTTCATTGTAAACAATGTGGAACTGGATTATGAATGCCACACAACTCCAGGCACGTGTAAGGGAGGTGAGAGGCAACCAAGTGTTATGTCAGGCCATTTGTAACCGTTTACATCAGCGTGGTCTGCGTGATAGATGACCACACCATCAGGCACAGGCATCGTAGTCTTGAATGGGCCAGAGAGCATCTTCGCTGGAAGAGGGACCAGTAGTCCTCAGGACTGTTCAGTGTTGAAAGTCGTTGAGCAGAAGTGATGGCCGCCAATGATGCTGGAGATGTCAAGGAAAGTGTTATGCATCAGCCAGATCAGATACCTTTGTCGGTCATCTAGCACGCAGACCAGCTCAGTGACCACTTCTGCCTGAGAGCATACTGCTTGAAGCCTCACAATGGTGAGGTGCTATTGATCAATTGTAATGTGTTGTCTTAGTCTCATGATGTCAAAATGTGAACATCATGATGAGAAGGACTGTTTAAATTCCAGTTCAAATTGATCCCCTAAATGTATAGGGTGATTCAGGGATCAAACTCCTTTTGGGAATTTTGCCATTAAGCTCCTTGTTAGAGATCACCAATTTGTGCAAAAGATACTGAAACATTGAACAGTTGGACATGTGCATTCTAAAGTCAAGATATAGTAAAAAAAAAAAAAAAAAGCACATTTTTTAATATAATTTTTTATCAGCAAAAGTGGGGTAAAATGAATTTGTCCATCACAGACATTTATATATGGGTGATATAAATTTTTTGGGTCGTAAAATTTGTAGTTTGTGCTGTTAGTATTTATTTTATTAATATTTTATTTTGTTTGTGTGTGCTTTTATGTGACATTGTTTTACAAATTGTGCCCCTTATAAGGTCAGAGAAAGACCTGGGGGAGGAGGGGGACATTTTATATCACTTTCTTTTGGGTGATTTCCACTATAACTGGGACTGGTATATTGGCCCCAGTTACAGGGGAAATCCATCTTCGGCACTGACTGTAGAGCTGATCTCTATCTCATAATCCAACACAGACTTCCTGCCTATCTATGCAGACCGCATTTTTTGAGTGCTGTCTACACAGGGGAATAGGGGAAACCCCCGGTGAGCCCCTGAGCATGGCAGACCTGGAGTTGTTTTTTAACTGCATATACAACCTCAGAAGAGGCAAAAAGCAGAGAAAGAGAGGCAAAAAGCAAGAGACAGAGTATAGGAGGGATGTTCAGTTATCATAGAATCTGTAGTATGCGCCCTTAAAATTAACTGTACCAGTGGGCCCATAAAGAGCTCAACTAGTGGACCCCTAATATCAACTCCACCTGTGGGCCCTATGCAACCTAGTCTGACACTGGATGGCAATAAAACATCTGTGTCGTCTCAGTGGACAGCCAGCTATCGCTGATAGCTGGCTCTCCACCCACACAGGTGAACAATAAGCGCATGTTCCCACGGCAAGGGTTTTTGGACGGTTTTTCGGACGGTTTGCGATTTTAGGAACCGTCAGAAAACCTGCAACAAACTTTCTCCCATAGACTTCAATTGGAAAACCGCCCTGCAGTCCCCACTGAACGTTTTTTCCGCCAGGCGGTTTTTCAGACGGCCGGCGGACCGCAAAACATTGAACATGCACATTCTTCCGACCTGTTTCTAGACGGAAAATTAACATTGGAGTCAATGTAAACCGCTCAAAACGAAGCCGGCACGGTTTTTGGCGTGGTTTTTGGGCGGTTCTCGTTTTTTGCAAAAAAAAAAGTGAAGTATAATATATGTATATCTGTGGTCTCTGCACCAATGTGTCGTGCCTGGTGCAAACTAGTTTTGCTGTACGACTGCTCATATATATATATATAGAATAAGGCTGCGACAGTTTTTTGCCACAAAATACACCCAAAATAATTGCAAAGCCCAATTCTGACATGTTGCCTTTAGGGTATGTTCACGTGGCGTGTTGACTCCTTGTTAACATGCGCTTTTAGATGCGTGTTCGGATCCATCTGTCGGACCCCAAACAGACCCAAACACGCATCTAACAAATAGCAATGTGATTGTAAATTGCTTTTAATATGAAACACGCATCAGTGTTCAGATGAGTGATCGGCAATGCGTCTCACTGCGTCTTTCAGATCCGTCTTTCGGATCCGTTCCAAGAATTGACATGTCAATTCTTGGTCCGGAAGACACAGCAGGACCCCAAAAATAAACTATTGGGTGTGATCCTGCTGCATCCAAGACGCATTCAAACACACAGCTGCGTGTTTGATTCGTGTTGGATCTGCTTAGGATCCGATTGCCGCTGCGTTTTTGGATGCGATTTTCAGATCAAACACGGATTTGAAATTGGATCCAAAAATGCGATGTGAACATACCCTAAGGGCATGTCCCCACGGCACGGGTTTACGGCCGGCTTTTCAGACTGTTTGCGGTTTTGCAGACCGCCTGAAAAACCAGCCGAAAATGAGCACAACGGGGTCTATGGAAAACCCGTGCAGCAGTCCCCACTGCATGGGTTTTCCACCTGGCGGTTCATCAAACTGCCGGCCGCCCGAAAAACATTGTGCTTGCATAATCTTCCGTCTGGTTTTCGGACGGAATCTGTGCAAGCTAATGTGAAGGGGGAGGGCTTTTCTCCGCTCACAGCATTTGTCCCTTGCCATGGGGACGCAGCCTTATAGTCTACAGGCAGTAAGCAAGTAGTTAATAATCTTTCATTTTTCTCTTGAGCCACATATAACATTGGAAGAGGTACAAAATAAGTCAGTTTCATTATTTAACAGAATCGGTGCAGCCGGAGAAAGGGATGTGCAGCAGGAATAATTAATCCATAAGATCACTGCTGTCAAAACTTCCCCCCACCTGTCCCTTACAAGTGTGCTGCAGAAGTATATCCCTAGGTGATATGTATAACTCCATGTAAATATGTTAGTTGCTTCAGGCCATAAAACAGAAGTTTTAAGGAGGTTTTCAGATATATTAGGAAATCCTTGTACTGGCTAGAATAGTAATAAAATGCACAAATACCCTATACTCATCTCTAGAGGTCCCACCATTCCAGTGCTATCAGAGCTTTCATGTTTCCTGTCTGTCCACCAGAAGTGATGTTTTGTTCATCTATCACGTGATCATGCAGCCACTCACAGTGATTTATTTTACCATAATCCCAGCTAGTACAGGGTTTTCTAAAATCTCAAAAAAAACTTAAAAAAAATATTGGACATTATGCAGGTGTGGGTGCTCTAGAGGAGTAGCCCATGGACAGCTTTGTCCCATTTAAGTGAACGGGGCTGAAATGCAGCACAAGATACCACCTATGGACAAAAATGCATTTTTCCTTACATTTCAGTTCCTTTAAAGGGGTTGTCTTGTGACAGCAGTTGACAATGTTTTCTGTTGGTTGTCAAGCAGAGCTTGTGAAATAGAGGGGCGTGTTTCTCCTCCCAGCAGGGAATACATCATTCTCTGCAGACACGCCCTCAAAGTGTGCACATGAGTTTCATTTGTGTGGCGGGGGGAAGGGGGGCTCTCAGCTAATTGTAATCATTGGAAGTAAAAAAGCTAAGTGTAACTCGAGGGTATCCCCAAAATCCTTCCCTTTCTCCTACTTTGTAACTAGAATGGGCTTTTGAATTCAGGACTCTAAAGAAATGATGGGGTTTTTTTTTTTTTTCTCTGCTCACTCACACAGTGATATACCCCTGCAGTTTTATTACACCGTTGCCCCTTTACAAAATCGCAAAAAAAACTATACCTTTATCTGTTTTTGTTTTACAGGGACTGCAATTTGTCTACAAAATTTTTTTTAAACTAACCCAAAGAGATTTCGGGGGTCTGCCGTGAAGATACCCCTGTTACATGAGACGTTGTGTTTTCGTTATCTGCAGATGAAAAGACTGCACCTCTTACATGAACCTGTGTTTTCAGTTTTATTGGGACAGCCGATGCAAGACTGCACCACTTAATGGACCTTTTTTTCCATTTACAGGGGCGCTATGTTAGACTGCCCCCTTACAGGGACTGCTGTTTTCGGGGGACTCCCGTGCTAGACTGAAACCCTTCATGGAACTGTCTCTCGTCTCTTTCCTCTCTGTTCCTCCCTCGTCTCTTTCTCTGTCCGTGCACCCTCTGCCTTATACCCCCCCCGGGCGCCCCCACCCGGACCTCTCACGCATCTCCTTTGCCTGCACGTTCTTGTCCGCGATCTGGGTGGGACAGAACTCGGCCGACAGCCCGTAATGCTTTAGCGGGGTAACCCGACGGGGGCCAAACACCGTTGTAACCAAATAAGCACCGTTCTTTGGACCTAGATGCTCAATGCTTGATTTTTGATCCCCTCATTTTAAACTATATTTCGTAGTGAGAACCCCTTTAAACATTACGATGTACAGAGTACAGTTTGACCTGATATCACGGCTTTTTGTGTTAGCTCTCATCGTAAACAAACCCCTTTGAAAAGCATGAAAAAGTAGAGATAACACTCTGTCGTGATATCACGGTGCAATATCGTTTCTTTTTAGTTCGCTCACTTATCTTCTTTTTTACATGATAAATGTTTTGATGTATACTGCCAATCATTAAATATTAAAACTGACAAATCCAACTTTCATTTAGTGCTATATAATTGCCTACTTCACATGGCCATCCTCTTGTAAGTGGAATAACAGATTAATTCTTTTATGTAACAAAATACAGTAAGAGAGAAAAAACTGTATTTGGCATTTCCATGCAAGAAATTCTATTTCCAAGTAAAAACCCATTAGTTGGACAACCCCATACCCACAAAAAAGATACATGTCTGCTAAAAATATGAGATGGTCTTACATCTGGATAAATACTTTGGGACCGAGATATATAAACACCATGATAGTTACTTGGCCTTGTTATTTCTTAGATTATTACATCTCATGAGTAATATAACAGTGACATTTGTGGATATATTTTTTGCTAAAATTCTATTGAGAAATTTTCTTTGGAAATTTTAAAATTTTATATTGCTTATTAAAAAACCATGACACTTCCCCCGGGACTTCGATTAAACATGGATTACAATAACTGACACATGACCTATTTCCCAATTCTGCTATCATGTTAAATCAGCTTTATAAGGAAAATTCAGACTTGTTTTTGTAATATTGGTTTTTATTAAAAGGGAAACTAATCATGAAATTAGTTCCCAGCACGTTTTACTTATGCATATGCAACCGCCAACTTTTGGAGACCACTTCTGTCTTTTTGGTATGGCTAGCCAAGAAGATGTTAACCTCTAATAGGGGTTTTGCCATGAAGTAAAATTGACGTGGGAAGCTTACAAATTAAATAAAACACATTTTCACCATTCATCATGATTATAAATTCTGGACCATTTTTGTATTAGCTGCTACCCTAGTGATCCATAGTGTGCAGCTCATATCTAGGGGATCTGACCAAGGACAAGAGCTCTTCAGTCTTGCCGCACATGCTCAGACATCACCTCTCCTCTCAGGCAACTACTGCCAGTGTTTTCCCTGCTTAGTAATCACACCACTCATGCGAGCAGTGTTCAAAAACCCGAGGGTTTGTATTCTACTCCGCCTCTGCCTTTTTTACTTCTTATAATTAACAAACATGCAAATAAATAAAAAAAACCCGAATAGTATGTGTATTGAAAAAAAAAATTAATTTTGCTCCGCAAATTAACCAGGACCCCTAAGGCAGAATTTCTCCCTATCTGACATGAAATCAGAATAAGAACTGACTCAAGCACTATTAAAGGGATTTGTCCTTTATTTAGCAATTAACCATTGTTTATTAGACTTATCTGTATATTATATAGGGTAGTTTTGTAGATTTAGCATAGTAGTATAGATAGGTATAGTGAAATAGTGTATAGTAAAATTTTTTCCCCCCCCCCCCTTTTTTTTTTTCCCCTTAGACAATGTCTACAGTATTGATATTTTTTAAAATTATTTTTAAAATAATAATAAAAGGTATGTTTTAATTTTTTTTAACCTTTTCTATTTTATGAAATCAGAATAAACCTTACCCGTTTTATGTAAATTAGCCAGATTACCAAAATTATTTATTTTTGCTAAATTCCAGAATAATGAGAGAAATAAATTTTCAAGGCATTTTTATCACTTTCTACAAAGTCAAAATACTGATAGGTTTATTGGAAACATTTGATTTAAATTTAAGACACCCCGAGGATGTTTTTTCCTTTTTCTGTTGTAACTTTCATGAAAAGCTAAAGAAAACGTCAAGATACGGAAAGAAACTGTGCTTGCACAATCGGGGATCTCAGGTGCAATTTCCGAACCGAGGGCCTCACCCATCTGCAAAAAAAATTTAACAAAATACAAACGAAGGGGAATTCCATTCATCATCCCACTCAAAAAAGGAGGTTTGTGTCTCAGAATGAACATGCTTTGGCCACAGTACTATCAACCCATGAACAAAAGAAAAAGACTTTCGAAGACGGGAAAAACTGGAAGATTTGTCATTATCCACAGTAAAACATACTGTATCAAATGGCTAAAAGGGCCCCTCTGCGAAGAAACCATTACCCAAAAAAAACAAAAAACCCTTTAATATTTTTAAGATGCAACCGGAAGCAAAGACCACATTTTTGGAGAATGCCTGTGGTCGATGAAACAAAATTGAACCGTTTGGCCATAATTTACTTTTATTACATTTGGAGAAAAATGGGGAAGTTTGGGAACCCCAAAAGAAAACCCTCCCAAATGTGAAACACAAGGTGGCCTTTTTGGGGTTGTTTTTCGCAGGAGGGGCAGGGAACTTCACAAAATAGATGCATCATGAGGAAAAAAGATTAAGGGAATACTGAAGCAACATCTCAATTACCCCGGAAGTTAAGCTTAGCGGAAATGGGGCTTCCAAAAAAAACAATGAAAAGAAGCATACTGCCAACTGGTAACAAAGTGGGTTAAGATAACAAGTCAATGTTTTGGGGTGTCCTCCCAAAGCCCGGATCCAATCTATTGAAAATTTTTGGGAAAGCTAAAAGGGGAATGGGGAGCAGGTACCTACAAACATGGGTGGTTACACCATTCTGACAGGGGGAATGGGCCAAAATTTCCCACCCAACATTGTTTGAAATTTTTTAAGGATAACCCAAAAACTTTTGACCCAAGTCAACAGTTTAAGAAAAATGCCACCAAATACTAAAAAAAAGTAGTAAAAAATTTTGATTTGCAGAAAGTAATAAAAATGCCTTAAAAATTTTCTTCATATTCGGCATTTGGCAAAAACAATTCATTTTTGTGTTTTAAATTTACCTAAAACGGGGAAGGTTTTTTCTGATTTCAGTCAGTGAAAAAACTCATAGTGTCTTTTTATGTGTTGTAAACTCTGGTTTTAAGTAAAAATTTTTTACTGCATTACTGCCCGGGTTTGTGTTAGATCAGAGTTTTATGGCAATGTGCTAATAGCAATAATGTTTACTTTATTCTAATTTTTATATGGTAAATAGATAGGGGGGCTTTAAAATTGTAGTTTTTTTTTTTTTTGCTTTTTAAATTTTGTTTTTACATCAACAGTATATAGACATTTAATTGGTCATCTATGGCAGGGTGTAAAAGAAATGCAATCATGGCAGTCATGGAGGATTGCATTAGGCTCTGGCTGCTACGGCAATCAAACAATACCAATATATTCGTAACAATCAAACCCCCTTTCGCTTGAGAAAGGCGGTATAAGCGCTTGAAACATCGCAGGTCTGCATTCTGCCGCTGTCGAACGCTCTCTCCCCACACTACTCTCGGAAACAGTGGACACTGTGGACTACTTGAGGAGTTACAATAACAACTTGCAGCCATACTACTACTAACAGCAAGTACACTTTTTTGTTTTTGAAATAAAAAATTAAAATAAAATATTAAATTTTGAACATTAATTTTAAAGGGGGGGTTTTTCCACATCTCATTTCATACCTCCTGTATCCAGCTCTTTAATTTTGGGATTTAGAAAGGGGGGTGTGTGATTTTGTTTGAATTTCATATCTTGACCCGCAATAATCCATGCCTTTCCTCTCTGTAGTCAAAGATGGGTCTGTTTATGTAAACATTGTAGTAGCTGAGAGGTAAAATTTTTTTCCTCCACCCCAAGGGGCCCCAGGTTAAAATCCCTGCAGGAACCAAACCCGTGGGTTTTTCAATGCACATATCCTTGAGGGTTTCTTTTTTTTTTTATTTTGC
>JAODAL010008196.1:0-119637 GCA_025379985.1 Phyllomedusa bahiana | reverse complement strand
GTTTTTTTTTTTTTAGTGCAGTTGAAGAAATAATAGCTGAGCTCTTATTGGTTCCTATTGGCTGATTGGCTGCTGTGGGTAACAAAAGCAGACTATTAGGCTATGATCACACGCACCGCAATATATCGTGTGTCTCGGGACCTAGTGCTGATATGCACGTACTCCTGATGTGTGGGGGGGAGAGGCATCCCTCCGGCCCCATAGACTGTCATTACTAAATTGACATGTCACTTATCTCCCCGCGCATATAATACGATCGTATTGTAGGCGCGGGGGGACGAGGTGTAATCTATAGGTCTCTGAGAGCTATGGATTACTGTAATGACTGGGGCAATTTCCCCGCATACTAAGTGTAGTACACCGCAAAATACGCTCCAAAATAAGCCGTGTGAGCATAGCCTAAGACGTTATAGTGTATTATGTTATATGCACATGTGTTTACTGTATATTGCTATAATGCATGTATGTTTATATATATATATATATATATATATATATATATATATATATATATATATATATATATATATATATATACACACACACATACATACACACACTGCATGTGTATATGTATAGAGAGGTGTATATATAAGGGGAGGGGTTCCAGTGAGTGTATATTCCTTCAGCCTAGGGGGTGGGGGGCAGCAGTGGTCATTGTGAACTGATTGATGACATCCTTCTCCTATCTCACTGCTTATCAGGAGAGGTGTCATCAGTTCACACAGAATGATCAGTTCAGCTCACAGTTCAGGAGGACAGCAGCACTCACAGGCTCCGCTCCGGCTGTCTCTCTCCTCGTACTGTCCTGAAGAAGTGATTTGAATTGTGCTCTTCTCTCCGATGCCAGAGAGGAGCTGAAGGGGGCAGCACCTGGAGGGACTGTTTGTGCTCACCACCGCTGCTGCACATGAAAAGCAGGGAAGTGATGAGCAGGCAGGAAGACTCCTGTGGACAGAAGACCACGCGCAGTGGAGGAAGGGGCAGCGTCAGCAGCAAACACTAAGTGCAAAAGGTCAGTGGCTGCTCATTAGTGACAGGAGCTCTGCGCTGCCGCTGCGGGCAGGCGCAGCGTTGTCTTCATCAACAAATCCATCAGTTTTTAGTTTACTTAGGCGCCGCGCAGCAGGCAAGCTAACTGCGCCCCCCATCTTACAGGCAGAGGTGGCGCCCTAGGCTATCGCCTACCTCTGCCTACCCATAGTCCCGGCCCTGTCCAGCACCATTCTCCCTCTGGTATATCTGGTATTGTTAAATTTAGGCCAGTGGTCAAACAATAGGATGTTGCCTATTTCAGTGCACGTGACTTGAGTAGAGAACTGCTGTAATATAAAATATAATGAACTCTATCGCATGTTTGGTGGATATTTGAAAAGATTAAGTAGTCTCTAAAGTATGCAACCTGTTGAGCTCAATTAATCCTGATGAGAAGATCCAGTGTTATATTCAATTCACCTCCAACAACCAATCTAAATAAAAAAAATTTATTAAGCAAACTGTATTAAATTACGAACAAAAAAGAATGCCTCAAATAGCTGGCCTGAGTCTTTATCTCCTTGTGATGTTTTCTATGCTAATTTGTGCTCTTCCTCTGCTACATGTAGCCTCCCTGAAGCTGAGCAGCAGCATTTCCTATTTCAAAATGGTTTCCTCTTGCCCTTTAAAAGTACAAGTCCCAGGATCCTTTGTCTATCTTTCTCCTTCACAACCTCAGTACTTGTGCCCTGTTTCCTCCTACATTTAAAAAGTATTTCAAAGCTGCACCAAAGGGATATGGATTCAGAGGCTGCCCTAAAAAAAGCCAAACCAATCTGATGGACACAGAGCTGTGTGTTGAAACTACTTATGCTTTCTGATATCAGACAGTGTAGAACTGAAGGAAGCCCACAGAAAATGTGATAATTCATTACAAAAGTGCCTAACTTTAGAGAGATATTATTAGAAATAAATCATGAACAGTTATAGCGCCAATCAATATACTCGTCTAGAACAAGTTGCTAAGGTTCTAAGGGATTTCTGCAATTTCCCTTACCTATTTAAACAAAAATCATTGTAAAATAAAAAATACTACTGTGCTATAGATCAAAATCATTTTAAAACTACACTGCTCGAAATTAACACAATGGACCACATGTATGAAAACTGTCAAGGTGTAAGACTTCCTTTGTTGTCCATAGCAACTAATCAGAGCTCCCCTTTAATTTTATATAGTGCACTGAAAAAAATAAAGGGGAGCTCTGATTCGTTGCTATGGGCAGCAATGACTTAAACCTAGACAGTTTTCATACATGTTCCCCAGTATGCACAGTGTATAATTAATAACCAATAAAAGCCTTCCTACTAGATGGCCGATGTAATTCTTCAAGAGCGGAGGTCCACAACTGTTGTAAACCACCGCATTGTCGTGGGTAGGACAGTAAAATCCCAACACAGTTTCCCCATTCCGCGAACTGACTGCATGTACAAATAATTACCATAAAATGACGGATTTTTATAAGATTTTTATAATTGGGATGGATTAGAATTTTTGTTAAATAAAGGACCATTTTATGTGTTAAACAAAAGGTATGTGGGTAGGAGTAAAAGACCCCTACATATCCGCATATGGGAACACTTTTATAATGTAAAGAGAGGATTCTTAGCCCATCCACTATTGAAACATTATAAAGTAGTATACCAAAGACAAACTATAGGTACCACATTCTTTGGAATTGAAAAAGTTGAGATTGGATAGAAAAGAGGAGATTTTAGCAGCAAAATGTTAAGGTGGGAAACCTTAACATAATAGATTTTTAATTTAAATACATTACTTCAAAAGGGTTTAAATTCAGACACTGGACTATTTGTTTTTTAAAGGGGTTTTGCCACGAAGTAAAATTGACGTGGGAAGTTTGAAAATTAAAAAATAAACATTTTCACCATTCATCATTATTAAAAATTCTGCACTGTTTTTGATTTAGCTGCTTCTTTAGTTATACATTGTTTACAGCTCATCTCCAGGGGATACGACCAGGGCTGAGAGCTCCTCAGTCCTGGTCGCACATGCTCAGATATCACCTCTCTTCTCAGGTAGCTACTGAGTGTTCAAACCCCCAGGTGCTGTCACTCTACTCCTGTCCTTTGGACTAGTTGGTAATAAGTCAAACAGTGCAAATAAATAAAAAAGAAACCTCAATCAGGTCTGTGCATTGATAAAGAGAAAAAAAATCCACAGGTTAAGCTCCTGCAGGGATTTGAACCAAGGACCCTTGTGCTGTAAAGCAAAAAACATTACCTCTGAGCTACAGAGTATCTGCTTGCAATTCAATATATAAACAGACCTTTCTTTGACTACAGAGAGGAAAGGCCTGGTGATGTCATCCTGCTGGGTCACATGATATGCAATTCAAACAAATCACACACGCCCCCTTCTGAGCCCACAGAGCTGAAGAGCTGGAAGCAGGAGGTATGAAATGAGATCCCGCCAAAACCCCTTTAAGTTTGATTTTGTTTTATTATGTATATTTAAAAAAGGAAAGAATATATCATGTTGGAAGTGAATTTAGTATATTTTTTTACTTATATTTATCCATATTATACAGATTTAATGTTTTTGATAAGAAGGACTATTATAATTAAAGAGGTTTTGGCACAAAGGCATTTCATGCCTGGTTTGTCCAGCTTCAGCTTTCAGTGTGCTCAGAAGGGGGTGTGTGTGTGATTTGTTTGAACTGAATATCATGTGACTCAGAGGCTTGACATCACCATGCCTTTCCCCACAGCATGCTGACTCTAGTCATACAAAGGTCTGTTTATATAAAGAGCTGTGAGTAGCTAAAATGCAGCAGAGTGGTTAGCACTTCTGACTTCCATCATAGGGGTTCTAGGTTCAAATTCCAGCAGAACCAAATATGTGTATTTTTTTTTTCTCAATACTTATTTGAACTGTTTGTCTAATTACTAAGGAGTACAGAGGACAGGAGTAGAATAACAGCACCTGGGGTTAAACACTCACTTAGCAGTGAGTTTATGTAATTATTAAGCAGAGAAGATACTGACAGTAGCTGCTGAGAGGAGAGGTGATGTCTGAACATGTGCGGCATAGACTGAGGAGCTCTCGCCACAGGTTGTATCCCCTAGAGACAAGCTGTACACTATAAATTACTAAAGTAGCAGCTAAAATAAAAATGGTACAGAATTTTTAATAATGACGAATGGTGAAAATTTGCAAGCTTCCCACATCAATTTTACTTTGTGGTAAAACCTCTTTAAAACTACTAGCTCCTGTATCCCTTTCTTGCTTTGCCTATCTTCCTTTTTTGCATTTCCACTGTTTCCTACTCATGTTGAAATCCTTGGGAGGCAGGACTAAAGGGATATGGATTTAAAGACTGCCCTGCAAAAAACAAGGCCCTTTGGTCACATGATCTCCTGGGCTCGACACAGAGCTGTTTCCTGTGTGTGGGGACACAAAGAAATACTGAGCTTTCCGTTACAAGATAGTTATATAGAATTGCAAGAAGCCTACAGAAAATGTAATAAAAGTACAATAATAAAGGTCCTGAGAAATATTACTTTTAATTTTTTTTCCACTTGACAATCCCTCTAAAACTACAGTTCAAACTGTACTTTAGAACTAGTAGAAGTAATGCACTGCAGATATCATGGACCATGAAAAATAATGGTCAAAGACCAAGCACTTAACCTCTCATTTAAAGGTGTAAAATATATAAAATAAAAGTAATACGTCACCCAGCATATAAAAAGTTTATTTTAAATAATTACCTGATTTTTGTGCAATTCAGAGAATTGATCATCACTTTCAGTGAGAACAGACATGACAGTGTCTTTCACTTCCTTATCAATTATGCTCTGAATAAGATTATCAAGCAATCTGTCATGTTCTGTTTCTGTATTCAATTCATCTACCTGAAAAAAATATTGAAAATATATAACGATAACACTATAACATATCTCCCCCCCAAAAAAAACAACAAACATAGAGAAAGCAATGTTGAAGTTAATGGACTATATTACTGATGTCCACCTGAAAGCCCAAGAGCGACATATGAGCCTCATATGCTTCACATTTTAAGCTTGCAATTATTTTCACATTTTCATTCAGGGCAAAAACCATAATGGTTACCATCACTGATGCTATTGGCCCTTTTTTATATTACAGTTTGTCCTGTCAGAATTACCTCTGATTAGAGATTTATAACATGTTTGATGTATAACCATGATCTACAAGGCTCTCCATAACCTCTCCCCTCTATACATCTCTGCCCTAATCTCCAGATACCTCCCTCACGCAATCTCCACTCCTCACAAAACCTTCTTCTCTGCTCTATCAATGACTTATCCCATGCTGTTCCCATACTTTGTAATTCATTACCCCAACACATTAGACTCTCCTCCACTTTCACCAGCTTCAAAAGCAACCTGAAAACCCATCTCTTCAGAATAACCTATAGCCTGCAATAACCTTGTTGCCCCTATTCCACCCACAAACATATCTACCCCTCATTTTCTGACTCTTTCTTGTAGATTGTAAGCCTTCGTAGGCAGGGTCCTCTCTCCCTCTGTACTAGTTGTTAGTCATTTAACGTCACCATTGTACTTTGTTTGACACATGTTATATATGTAACCCCCCCACGAATGTACAGTGCTCTGGAATGGCGCATTCAAATAAAAACCTGGGGCATCCTTTGTAAATGTGAACAGAGACCAGCGACAAAAGCAGTGGAGCACTATCCATAAACCCAAGGGAGAACTTGATCTTCAACAGCTCCTTTCCCTTTCTCCTTTCCCTTTCCGGGGCTGCACCAGTTTTTTGGGTCTTTTCCAACATATGTATTAATGGTCTTTTGTCAAACACTGGAGCAAGTCCTACACCCTCAACACTTTTGTATGCACCAATTCTTCGGAGGGAGGAGGGCTTGCACCACATTCATAATATCAGACACATTTATGAATGTGTCTTGACAGAATGTGGTGCACGAATGTCGTACTAATCCACGCCTATGTCAAACTGGTGAGACAAATCTTGCCGCATGTTTTGTCGCATGACTGTCTCATATCGGCACGCATTTATAAAATGCTGTGAGACACTTTCATACATACTGACGAATGATTCACTAACCTACTGAGAAGTACGACTGTCTATTCTAAGTTTTCATAGATGTCGTCCACAGTTACAGCCCTGATGAAACTGTAAGGCCCCGTTCACACGGCTTATTTGCCGACGGATTGGCGCCGTATTCCGCGCCGGATTTGCGCTTCAATACGGCGCCAATCCGTCGGAGTCATTACAGTAATCCACTGCTTCTCATAGAGACAGTGGATTCCGTCGCTCCTCCCCCCCCGGGGGAAACCGCCGCGGGGGGAGAAAGTGACAGCACATTATTTACGGGGCGGACGCGCCTAAACAATGCATTGTCTAGGGGGGCCCGGGAGCGGCTCCCCCCGCCGCGCTCCGGCCCCCCCCCCCGCCCCCCCCCCCTTATTCACGGCGATTTGTGCGCTCAATACGCGCACAAACCTCGGAAAAAGCCATGTGAACACGGCCCTTAGACTGCTTTCCTCCTTCTGCAGGAGACCTTCTTTACATGTCCAGTGAGCAGTGCATGGAGAAAGGAGAAAAAAATCCCCTTGAGAGCTACATTAAAGGCTTCCTATCCAAACAGTCCCTGGAAAGCTTAGGGCTTGTCCCCAAGGCAAGGGGTCTTGGGGGGTTTTTTTACAGACGGTTTTTCTTTTTTGAAAAACTCGTAAACCCTCTTCAAACTTTACAATGAACCTCTAGGAAAATCCTTGCAGCGGTCCCCCTGCACGATTTTCCGCCTATGTTTTTTTAACCCCCGCCGACGGTCCAAAAACATTAAACAGTTCATTCTTCCGCCGTTTTCGGGAGAATATAACTTTTTCAAGAAAAGGGGGGGGGCTTGATCCACAACCCACAAAAAAAAGGTCGTCCCCCTGCGGCCATGTGCACGGCCCCAAAACAGAGCAAATACGGGTCAGATAATCCCAACGGCACTTGCTCTCTGCTGTGGGGACGTACCCTTACAGGGAAGCTACCTCCACTAGAGGGGAAGCTTTCTTCTTCTAGAGAACAGCTTATTTACTTATAGTCCACAAAAGCTTACCGCCGTGATTAAGAGTCAGGGGGGCCGAGGGGCGCTTTCGGCGCGAACCCCGAAAACCTCGTAATTGCAGGGCCTACAGTACGCCCCGCAATTACGCCGTGTGAACTTAGCCTAAAGGAATAATGCACAAGATGATTTCATAGAACAGAATAACAAACACAATCATACTGCAGTAAATACCTTAAAGAGGACCTGTCACATAGGTGATGGGGCCCCCCCCCTGGCTGGGACAGCACAAGCTGTGATGGTAAAGCTGTTTCCACGCGGGGGCCCCCTTATTCTGTAACAAACAGCATTTCATGCTCAGATCGGGCTTTTGAGCCTCTCTGCGCAAAGACCCCTTTAATTCATGAGTATGTGCCAGCCCGGTCCATTCATGGTTAGCTCCACCCACTCACAGCTGATTCAACCTTTTACTTTGAATAGGTAGGGCCCTTAAAAACCCACCGGGTGGTGGGGCTAGTCATGGATGGCGGGGCAACACTGCTCATGAAAAGCGGGTCCCCTTCTCTGGCAGAACAGGTGCAAACTGCCATTTTGAGCATAAATCTCTACAACCCACATTTTACGAATAAGGGGGACACTTTAAAGAAACACAGTCTGCCACAGTGTGCTGTCCTCAAAAGGCGGCATAAACCATGGACAAGTTCCCTTAAAAAGCATAAAAAACAAGAGATACGGCAGGGGCGAGCTTTGGGGCAATTTGAGCTGTGCTATCCCTGGGTGGGGTTGGGGGGGAGCAACAATACTTTACCCCTGAGGGTTTTAAAATTTTACTTGACAAAAAAGAAAGCCTGGTTCTGCTGTGATTCTTATACAAAATTGCATATTACTTTACTTTAAACCACCTTTGCTTCTACCATTTTAAGAAGAAATCAGACAGAATGTACTTATCCTGAAAAGTGGCCCCTGATCGAGCATATGCACTAAGAGGGACATGTATGAAAACTGTCTAGATCTAAGACTTTTTTGCCCCAAAAAACCCCAATCAGAGCCCCCTTTCTTTTCATATAGTGCTTTGAAAAAATTAAATCGGAGCTCTGATTGGTTGCTTTGGGCAACAAAGAAAGTTTTAGACCTAGACAGTTTTCATACACGAGGCCCTAAATTTCTATAATTTGTGGACATCATTCTGCAGCAAATTCAGGTTATCCCGCCCATTTTGAAATGATTGCAGTTTTAAAAATTTGACATCCATAATCCACACTCCATTCAAAATTAAAAAGCTTCCAGTTTTACGGTTTATAACATTGTTACATTTAACCTCTAATATTTTGTGTTATAGATCGATAATGTATTTCCCAGAATAACCCCCAAAAACGTAGTTTTTGATAATGAACTTACCTTCACTTTTTTCCTCTGCGCTCCAGATTCTATCACTTCATTAATAATAAATTAGAAAGTGCCGAATATGCAGCACATATTAACATACTTTTACAGTACTTTTTCATTGTAAAGGGTCTTGCATAAGTTTTTTAACACTGTTCTATCAGAACGGTTACCTAACTCGCCCCTAAAAAGAAATATATCAATCAATAAAATAGTCCCCATTCGTATAAGATAGTTAAAAAAAAGTTCTCATTTTTTAATCCACCACCTTTCCAGTTTTGAAGCTCCAGCAGTCACTCTGGTGTTTGTTACATCCGGTTGGCACACGGCAGTTTCAGCCAATCTGTTGCCTCAGTGGTCATATGCTATTCCATTAATCTCATCAATCATCGTGAACGGTGATGTCAATGGAACGGCATGTGACCACTGAGGCCACTGACTGGCTGCTACTGTTATGTGCTGACCGGGTGTAAATAAACAGCTTAGCAGCCATCGGAGCTTCAATGGTGGGACAGTGGTGTATTTAAAACAGAGTTCATTTTTTGGGTTAGTTTATACAATTGGGGACTGTTTTTCAGTTTATCTTTTAGAAAGTTAGATGCCCCTTTAGTTACTTATGGAGTGGCTACATGCATAAGAATATAAGCTTTTCAAAAAAAAGGGTGTGTAAAGGGGGATGCAGACACCCAAAAAAGTGAAAACCGGCCTCTAGGGCTTAAGATGGCCCAAAGTTCTTGTCTGCACTTGTTTCTACAGATCAACTGTATTATTGTTGGTAAAACCCAAATGATTATCCTTCTGATATGACTCTGAGAATTGCTTATTATTAGTTTACTTTGCCTCTATTGCCGCTTCCCATCGGGGCTCTCCTATGGCAACCTCCCAGCTGCTGCAATTCTTGTCTTCCTGGCACACCAAGAGTGCAGGCCCTAGCAACTGCACATTTACAAGGAACCTTCCCCTATTTATGTCCCCTTGCTGAGGGCAGCACAAAACTAGTGACAGACCTGCTGTTCCCAGCACTGTGTCCCTTATTCTGTAAGATGCTGGAGTTTTAGAGCATTTACCCCTCAAATCTTATTCATGAGTAGGTGTTAGCTCCGCCCACCACAGGCTAGCCCCACCCACCTGGCAGTTATTCACATGTTTCCCACCCTTTTTAAAATAAAGGTTTTTTCATTTTAGATGGGCGGGGCAGCCCAGGGGACGGAATAAAAACAACTCTTTTTTTGACTCTTTTTTGCTGAAAAGCAATTTGGCAAAATACTTGAAAACTACAGCATCTTACAGAATAAGGGACACAGTGCTGGAAACAGCAGGTTTGTAACTAGCTTGTGCTGCCCTCAGCAAGGGAGGCATAATCTATGTGACAGGTTCTCTTTAACGGACAAGTGCATGTTGCTGTTCTCTTTCCTATACTCAAATTCTGGCACCATAATGTGCTCTCTTTAAAAGACTCCTCTTACTATGTTCCCTACCTCAGAAATAAGGTTGAATTGATACTGTGATCTGCAAAGTTGTACTTTAGATTGTGTTTCCCAGTTTAGACCTAGCTTATTAACCATCTTCTTCGTTTGCTGCCTGTCCTGACTTCCTTCGTAGCATGTTGCCCCAATCCCCGTGATTTTATTGACTTGTATTCTGCTATTGGAGACTTCATTGGGATAGTGACTTGTGGGTGCCCCACAGAGAAGTCCAGGTCCCTGTACAATGGTTAAAGGATAAATGCTAGTTGTTCCTTCGGCAACCAAGCAGGTTCAGACTGCTACCTGGAAGGCCTCTTGTCCCTTATATTACACTATTCTTGTTAATAAATCTCTTTGGAAGCAACTTATTAAAATTTCTTTTTAAACAGGGGCTTGGGGAATGTCAAATCCCCCTTTAAAAAATTTTTTGGAAACCTTTAGGCACAAATTTTAAATTTCCTCAATGTCGACTTTGGAATTTTAATAATATATACTATAGCTATGTCTATAGACTTGACGGGCCAAAATAATTAAAAAAGCAAGTCCTTTTGGCATACATTCAACCCCAGCCAAATACAGTGCTTTTTGGGGAGAAATTGGACCTATATAAAGCATCTAATAGAGCACTCCTGAAATACAAAGGATTATATATTTGGGATCCCTGTGATACTTTATGAGCGAATAGGGAGAGTCACTTGATGAGAGCAATTCCTGCTCCTGAGAACCTGGCTCATTTGTGCATTACATTGATGACCTTCAATTTCATTTGTCTGGTTCAAAGACACTTTCTAGGTGATCGCTGGGAATAAGAGAAATTGGGACAATGAAAATCATTATACCACATTATAAATGGGTTGCCTCCTGTAATGGAGATAATACTTCAAAACATGGAAAATCCAGCAAGACACAGTAGTAGTATAAAAGCATGCAAAAATTTTATTTCCAAAATAGGTTAAAATCCAAGATATGAAAAAAGCACATGGTCAAATGGCAAGGAGTGGTAACCACAGAGCCCATAGGACAAAAAACACACTGACGCGTTTTGGGCTCACTGCATGGTGCCCTTACTCATAGTGATAGTTGACACTGACTAAGTCTATCTTATATATACCCGTATAATGTTAATTGCTGACTGCATGTGATTGGATGGTACTGTAGCCACATTGCGCTGCGATGCCATGAACTTACCCCAGATTCCATTTTACTTTGTGTAGCCGGGCGCTCAACTGTGGGGCCGTTGCTAGAGTAGTTCCGGACTTGCGCAGTGTGCATCTACCGGCTAGTACTGGTACTGGCAACTCGCATGCGCAGTCGCTGCTTTTTCTCTAACATAGTGGGCATTTGTGATTATTTGTAGTAAATCTATGCAACTTTTTAAATGTGTTAAAAACAACTAACTAGCGATCTTAGCTGAAATGCGGACAAGGTAAGTCGTTTTAACTTGGTGTTAGTAATGACACATTTGTTCCCTTCTAATGTTTAACCCTATTGGGTTTGTTGTATTTAAAATGATGATCCAGTAAGCCTCCCTGTTGCAAAGTTGTTGTACCGGATCTCCTCCTCTAATGGATTTGGAGACTTTTTCTATTATTTTAACCTTTAGGGAGCTAGTATCTGAATTGTGTACTTGGATGAAATGTTTGGATAAACCAGATTTATTCTATCCGCTGTGGAGAAAATGTCATTAATATGTTCAAGGATTCGTGTCTTGAATTTGCTGATGGTGCTGCCTATGTATTGCATGTTGCATATTGTGCACCAAGCTTGATATACCACAAACTGCGAATTGCAGTTGGTAAATTGTTGGATCTGAAATGTAAATTTGCCTGTACTGTCCTGGAAATCTTTGCCCGGGCTTGCAAACATGCATGTCCGACATTGTCTGAGGCCACATTTGAAAAAGCCCTTACTACTGAGCCAAGTGTTGGTTTTTTTTGGAGACCATGTGACAATTTGAGGTTAGTAGATTCCCTAATGTTCTTGCCCTTCTTGATACTACATTGCAACCTTTGGATAATATAACATCCAGGGTTGAATTTTCACTGAGAATTGGAAGATATTTTAATATTATGTTTTTAATGGCTCCAAATTGCTTAGTATGATCTAGAATCAGAGTGGGTCTATCCTTTGTTTTGCTTTGCTTAATGTTGTTCTTTAATAATTCTTCTCTATGTTTTCCCTGTATTTTATTCTCAGCTTGATTTAACAGTGTTTGTGGGTACCCTCTTAGTCTTAACCTTGGCCACTACAATTGTGCTTTGCTCGTATTAGTTCCCCCATGGGGATAGCCTTTTTTTGTGGATTTTGTATGGAAACTGTTGAAGTGCAGTATGGTATTTCCTGCACTTTCCTTTCTGTAAGTTTTAGTGCTTATTTTTTCCCCAGGACTTCCCGTCAATGTTAAATCAAGAAAATTTATAGTATGTTTTTCACATTTCACATTCACTCTTTGTCAGAATGCCTGTGTCAATGGGTTGATTCTTTATTACAGCCACTGGTCAAAAGAGTTCCAGGATTCTTACTTGACACCAAAGATGTCCTGAATGCAGTTTATAACATCACCTGGTCAAACGCTTATAGTTGGATCACGAGTGATGTAGAGGCTCTATACACCATACTCATGCTGTAGCGTTAGAGGCATTACAACACCACTTGAACAAATACAGCAATTATTCACAAGATCTGCAGTACTATGTACTAGACGTGGTCAGGTTTCTTATGTCACACAATTACTTTATGTTTAACCACAAATTTTACCTGCAACTGTCAGGCGTATCTATGGGGGCGAAATATTCCCCATCACTTGCTAACTTAGTCATGTCGTGGTGGGAGGAGTTGTATGTGTTCAGCGTTGATAACCCCTTTTGTCAGAGTGTGAAATGGTACGGCAGATACATCGATGACCTCCTAATTATTTGGGAGGGAGATGTATCTGCCGTACCTTCATTCATCTCATACATGAACAACAACCCGTTCAATTTAATGTTCACTTACACATGTGAAAAGCATACTATAAATTTTCTTGATTTAACATTGACAGGAAGTCCTGGGGAAAAAATAAGCACTAAAACTTACAGAAAGGAAAGTGCAGGAAATACCATACTGCACTTCAACAGTTTCCATACAAAATCCACAAAAAAAGCTATCCCCATGGGGGAACTAATACGAGCAAAGCGCAATTGTAGTGGCCAAGCAGATTTTGCTAAGGAATCTGCAAGAATTCACCAAAGGTTAAGACTAAGAGGGTACCCACAAGCACTGTTAAATCAAGTTGAGAATAAAATAAAGGGATAACATAGAGTAGAATTACTAAGAAAGAACAACACTAAGCAAAGCAAAACAAAGGATAGACCCACTTTGATTCTAGATCATACTAAGCAATTTGGAGCCATTAAAAACATAATATTAAAATATCTTCAAATTCTCAGTGAAAATTCAACCCTGGATGTTATATTATCCAAAGGTTGCAATGTAGTACCAAGAAAGGCAAGAACACTAGGGAATCTGCTAACCTCAAATTGCCACAAAGTTTCTAAAAAAAACCACCACTTGGCTTAGTAGTAAGGGCTTTTTTAAATGTGGCCTCAGACAATGTCGGACATGCATGTTTGCAAGCCCGGGCAAAGATTTCCAGGACATCACAGGCAAATTTACATTTCAAATCAAACAATTTACCAACTGCAATTCGCAGTTTGTGGTATATCAAGCTTGGTGCACAATATGCAACATGCAATACATAGGCAGCACCATCAGCAAATTCAAGACACGAATCCTTGAACATGTTAATGACATTTTCTCCACAGCGGATAGAAATAAATCTGGTTTATCCAAACATTTCATTCAAGTACACAATTCAGACACTAGCTCCCTAAAGGTTAAAATAATAGAAAGTCTCCAAATCCATAAGAGGAGGAGATCCGGTACAACAACTTCGCAACAGGGAGGCTTACTGGATCATCATTCTAAATACAACAAACCCAATAGGGCTAAATATCAGAAGGGAACAAATGTGTCATTACTAACACCAAGTTAAAACTACTTACCTTGTCCGCACTTTAGCTAAGATCGCTAGTTAGTTGTTTTTAACACATTTGAAAAGTTGCATAGATTTACTACAAATAATCACAACTGCCCGCTATGTTAGAGAAAAAGCAGCGACTGCGCATGCGAGTTGCCAGTACCAGTACTAGCCGGTAGATGCACACTGCGCAAGTCCGGAACTATTCTAGCAACGGCCCCGCAGTTGAGCGCCAGCGTACACCAAGCAAAATGGAATCTGGGGTAAGTCCATGGCGCCGCAGCGCATTGTGGCTACATTATCATCCAATCACATGCTGTCAGCAATTAACATTATACGGGTATATATAAGATAGACTTAGTCAGTGTCAACTATCACTATGAGTAAGGGCACCATGCAGTAAGCCCAAAATGCGTCAGTGTGTTTTTTGTCCTATGGGCTCTGTGGTTACCACTCCTTGCCATTTGACCATGTGCTTTTTTCATATCTTGGATTTTTAACCTATTTTGGAAATAAAATGTTTGCATGCTTTTATACTACTATTGGGTCGTGCTGGATTTTCCATGTTTTGAAGCATTCATCACCGCTGGCTTGAGCAGTCATCCGTGCACCATATCACTCAGGAAGGAGCTGGCTTTACCTACTACTTACAATGGAGATAATACGTATGTGTTCCATTTAGTTACTTACCATTGATGAAAGTTCTGTTTGGATGATATTGGTAAGAATTTCATCTATGCAGTCATGCAGTGCCGCCCTGACCAGGTGATCATCAACAAAATCTCTCACCATCCTCCTGAGTACATGAGCTGATAGATCTCTCAAGATTTCAATTAGCAGTTCATCCAGAAGAGACATTGAATGGGACCCTGCCGATTCCCTGTAATTACTATGGCGAAGAAAAGAACTCAATCATTTATAGATCTGCTCCTTATACAGCTTATGTAACAGTTACTTGCTGTTCCCAACATTAAGCAGTTTGCTACCATCATTGCAAAAAAATGCAGAACATTTGTGTGACTGAATTATAGTATCATAGTATTAGCAAATATAAATAACGCACCATAAATGCTTTTAAAAAAAAGCGTCTGCCCTCTGTTCTATCAAGGAATTAAGTATCCTAAATTATATTGGTTATCCTATTTAGACAAGGTTATCACTGGGAACCTGGTATCGTATCCGCTACTACAGGGGTTGTTACTAAGATCCACGCAGTACTTAGTTTAGCAAAACTACAGGCAGTCCCTGGGTTACGAAAGGGATAGGGACTGTAGGTTTGTTCTTAAGTTTAATTTGTATTTAAGTTGGAACAGATATATTTATTAAATAACTCCAGAACAAAAGTCTTTTTTTTTTTGGGTAGTGCAGGGAAGGGTTTTACATTTGTTTTGTGGTCTGTGCCCCTGTTAAGAAGATTTCACCTCATGTGCTGCTGTGACATGGTGGAACTTGTCGTTTCACAGCTACTATCTGCTGTGGACAATGGAACTACAAGTGCCAGCATGCCCCATAAGTTTCTGTTTGTAACTAGGGGACAGATGTAAGTTGGAACAGTGTAAGTCGGGGACTGCATGTACAGGGAAAATAAAGCTTTACATGGCTCTCAATGGAATCAGTGACTTTTCCTTGTACAGCAGAGACAGGCCAGGATCTCCAGAGAGAAAGAGACATACTTTATCCATTATCTGCTCTGGCTGATAGATAAGCTTCTAAAGCAGGACATCCTCTATGTAGTCAGAATGTCTTTATGCAATAGGTCAAAGTGAATAAAGCTGGCCATACCTATTGCCCCCATACTAATGTGTATGTGGACAATGGCAGATATCAAGGGAGAGAAGGATTGGGCAGGTTTATTTCACCTTGATTGATTCTTTTATTTTGAAGGAAGATGAGCCAACATAACAAGTGCCTTGCATTGGTTTATTCCCTTCTCCTATTGAAAACACATGCATGCTCAGCAAATGTAAGAATCTGAAGAGAGAGAGCTGTGAGCCTAATGGACATTCAACTATCTAGTGAGTATGGCCAGTTTAACCCTCTAAGGTAGATGAAAATGTGTTTTGACATGATTGCTTTACAGCATGTACCATTAAAGCTTATTTTTTTGCTATTTATTGATATAAATAAAGAATAATCATTTTTCTACAACTTTCATATATACTTTGGGCTACAGTCTTTAGCTTTTTTGATCGATGATGCTGATTTTATATAGGGTATAGGGCAAATAAATTTACAGTCGGATTGGACGCTTATTCAAGATCCGGAATCCACACCCAGAATAAGCGCCCAAATCTATCGTGTGAACATACCCTAAGGCTTTCGTTGTTGCTAATTGCAACCAAGCAGAGCTCAGCTTTCACTTTTCCAGAGCAGTATAATAAATGAAAGCTGAGCTCTGATTGGATGCTTTGGGGCAGCAAAGACGGTCTTACCATGTTAGACCATTTTCATAAACGATAAGATTTTTATTGTGTTTTTTTTTATTGGAGCCAATGTCTAACATATTCCATTGTATGTCCATACAGTGCGCTATGCTGTCGTTCTATGTCGGAGGTGTACACCGGCAGTTGTTCCCAGCATCCTTGTCAAATGCAGATCACTAACGTGACCTGAACATGGCCTTATATGTAAAAGTTTGCTACAACTGTACCCTGTCTACACAATCCTCTGTGAGGGAGACAGCGTGGGCTTCAGAATGAGAGATATGAGCTTCCGATGTCTTCAGCTCCCAGATGCATAATTAGGTTGTCTGGATACAATTGCATGAACCTTACAGCTGTGATAAGTATGATGTCTTTATAGTTGCTTTGAACAAACAGAAATCATGAAAATGGTCTAGACCTGAAGCCTTATAGAACCAATCTACGGAGGTACCAGTTTCTGGAATAATTGCATTTTTAAAAATGGTGTTTGGCACAAATGCTACGTGCATGAATCCTCCTGACACTTCTCCAGACCCCTGCAGCAACATTTCTTAAGGTTTTACAGACGTTTTTCGGATTTGAAAGCCATCTGTAAACCGACTGTCAACCATCCTGATAGACTTTAATAAAGAATCCGTGTAGCAGTTCCCACTGAATGGACTTTCTACCGGACGTTTTGTACACTGCCAGCATAACAAAAATGTTCATGTTAGAACATGTTCATTCTTCCGCCCGGTTTCAGGCTTAAGATGTACATGTCAGTGGTTGAGGGGGCGGGAAACCGCAGACAGAACCATCCCCCAAAACCACGTACAAGATGACAAAATACCTGCTGGATTCCTTAATCAGAATCTGGTCAGTATTTGCTTACTGCCATGTGAACACACCCTAAAGGGCTTGTTCACACGGCGTTTTTTGGATATGATTTTGGATCCGTTTTGGATCTAAAAATTGCGTCCAAAAATGCAGCATCAATCGGATTCTTAACGCATCCAACACATATCCAACACACAGCTGCATGTTTGGATGCGGTTTGGATGCATGTTGGATGCAGCAATCTCGCACCCTATAGTTTTAAATTGGGCTCCTGCTGCGTCTTTTGGACTAATGCAATGAGACACGCATCGGCGATCACTCATGTGAACGCTGATGCGTGTTTCAAAGTAAAAACAATGGCAATCACATTGCACATTATAAAATGTGTGTTTGGGTCCGTTTAGGGTCCGACAGATGGATCCAAACACATATCTAAAAACGTATGTTCACACAGACTCAACACGCCGAGTGAACATACCCTAAAGCAATGTTCACACGGCTTATTGCCGACGTAATTGCGGGGACGGATTTCGCCCCGCAATTACGCCAGCAGCCGTGCAGCGGGGGCGGGGCGGGGGGCCGGCATCTTGCCGGCCCCATAGACATTCATTATTCACGGCGCGCACACGCCGTAAATAATGTGCATGTCACTTTCTTCCCCCTCGGCGGATTCGCCGAGCGGGGAGAAGAGACGGAATCCATAGTTCTCTATGAGAACTGTGGATTATCGTAATGACTGGGACGGATTCCAGCCGTACTGCAGCGCAAATCCGGCGCACAGTACGGCTGCAATCCGTCCCAGAATAAGCTGTGTGAACGAGCGCTAACAGTTTCTGATACCATTGATTGTAAACAATGGTATTTTAAAATTCTATTTGATAAGTGTTGCACTTTAGATTTGGGTTGATATCAAATTTGACCTAAGTTTAAGTGTTAGGCCGTGTTCACACGGCTTATTCCCGACGGATTTGTGAGCCGTATTGAGCTCACAAATCCGCCGTGAATAAGGGGCGGGGTGGGGACGGGGCCGGAGCGCGGCGGGGACGCCGCTCCCCGGCCCCATAGACTTGCATTATCCACGGCGCGTATTGCGCCTGGATAATGTGCATGTCACCTTCCCTCCCCCGCTCGGCGAATCCGCCGGGCGGGGAGAAGCGACGGAATCCACTGTTCTCTATGAGAGCAGTGGATTACCGTAATGACAGAGACGGATTGGCGCCGTACTGCAGCGCAAATCCGGCGCGGAGTATGGCGCCAATCCGTGCCCAAATAAGCCGTGTGAACGAGGCCTTGTAATTCAATGTGGCTAGAAATTAATTTTGGCAAACATTTTCCAAAAGATTCACTGTTTTTTTTGTTTATGTATTTTCTTTACAAGTGTTTAATGATTAACTTACCATTCCACTGTGCTTCTGCTTCGGGGGCACACAAAATTAGGCAAATACCACTTATAGTGTAAAACGAGCTTTATTTAAATGTTTGGCTCAAATAGATCAAAAATTGGGATGGGGAAAATGAAGAATTTTTTTTATAGTAGAACGTTCAGATCTCACGGAGAAGTGTAGATAGTGTGAGGATTAGTGGTCACAGAGGCAGGCACAAGCGGGTTGGTTGCAACAAAAATACAGGGTTTTATTTTCAGCGGCAAAAACAAACAGCAAAAAAAAACAGAAAGTCTTATGCAGCAGGCGTACTTGAGCCGTTTAACATGCAGCAAAACGAAGCTTAAAGGGGTTGTCTCGCTACAATGATTGGGTTTTAATTAAAAGATCTTTAAAAAACAAGCAGCTTTGCAATATATGTTCATTACAAATGTCCTACTGATTTTGAGTTAGCCCTGTTAGTAGGAGTGCATCAGCTTCTCAAATTTCTATAGCAGCCAACCTGTTGATCCTTATCTTACTGGCTGTCAGGTCTGTATGACTCATCAGGCTTTGAAGACAGGTGGGAGCAGAGAGCCCCTCCAGCACAGAATGCTTCTGTAGTGGAGGGAGGGGGAGGGAGGACTCTGGCTTCTGTGTCCATGCTGCCTGGATTAACCCTGTGTGTGCCTGCTTCCTCCTGCTCTCTACACAGATAGATGTGACAGCAGTGAAGTGTGTTACTATAATCATGATGTGTCTGTGGAACTGTCACTATACTAATAGAACAGATCAGGCATGTGAATACTTCATGCTCTGCTGTACTAGTGCCTGAGTATAGTAACACTTCCCAGCTGCCCTGTGTCTGTTCTGACAGGATTTGTTGTTGCTGGAGATGTGGAGACTTGTAAGCTAAGCAGGGGATATAGGAACACTTGCATCCCCTCTGCTCTGCTATTAGCATACAGCTTCACAGACCTCTCTACACTCATAGATCAGCCCTCTCCTGCAACAGATTTAGGCAGGCACACACAGGGTTAACTCTGGCAGCAAACCCCCTCCCCCTTGCTCTATAGAAGAGGGGGGAAGAGGGAGTAGAAGAGACAGACCAAGAAGCACGCCCCTCAATTCAACTATCAGGCTCACTGACAGGCTGAAAGCTTGTAATGAGACAACTCCTTTAAGTCCAGCATCAAAAGGAACAAAACGTATACTTTACCATGTAGCTGGTGAAGTCTCTAGGACGCAGACCAACCGGTCTGGTTCGGTGATCAGTAGCAGGCTCCTCTCTCCTGCTCAGCACCCTCTGGAGAAATGGGCTCCCAAACACTAGTCAGCATCAGGTTGTCTCTCTCACCTGATCTCCTCCTGCACAGGCTTTAAAAGGCCTAAAAACACCAGTAAAGACTGGACTGGAGGGGTGAACGGCCTCCCTCCCACGCTACAGCCATTCAGAAAAAAGACAGCCCATTAAGCTGCACAGCAGCTATACTAAAATACTAAACCATAAGTAACCTATGGTTACTTAACTTGACTGCCGTCTTTTGAAGTTATGAAGTTCAGCGAAGGTCCTGTGGTGATGGTAGATCAAGAATCTTGGAGATTCATGCTTCATGAGATTCATACTCCAAATATCCCCATAAGGTGACCAATTTTAGAGAAAGTTGAGTTGCCCAATGTGCGACATTTCGGACCTCCAAAACCTTTCTCAAGCCACAAACACTGTGGTGTAGTGCGACGGTGCCAGGAGCAAAGAGACCTTTCAACTTGTGGACGTTTTGAGCAGGAAAAACTTCACAAGCATGAATCTTCAAGATTCTTCATCTACCGTCATTACAGGACCTTCACTGAACTTCATATAGTTATCTGCGACTTAAGAAATTGGAATAAGATATTAACTTTCTACTGTGAAATTTTTTTTCTCAACTCCCCTGATTTTTGATATTTTGATATTTTTGAGCCTAACATTTAAATAAAGCTCATTTTAAACCACAAGTCTTATCTACCTATTTTAGTGTGCTGTGGAACCTCTATTTTTGTTTATCGGAGACCACCAAGGTAGGATTCCCCTTTCCACCCACCCCTTTCGCCAGGTGTGCAAGCCTAACAAATTACCTTGGTGAAAGGAAGTGACATTGAACAGAAGTGATGCTCCATCAGACTGATAGCGCCCAGCAATAGTAAGTTAACCCTTAAACACACACAAAAATCCCAATTCAGAGTTATGGTTGGCGATAGGGTTAAAGAAAAAAATTGACATCTTGAATCTGAATTTATTCACAAGTTAAAGAGAACCTGTCACATAGATTATGCCCCCTTGCTGAGGACAGAACAAGGTAGTGTCAGACATGCTGTTTCCAGCACTGTATCCCTTATTCTGTAAGATGCTGTAGTTTTAGAGCATTTACCCCTCAAATCTTATTCACGAGCAGGTGTTAGCCCTGCCCACCAAAGGCTATATAGGGTTATCAGTTGAGGTGGGCGGGGCTAGCCTCAGATGGGCGGGGTATAAAAAAACTGACTCTTTGAATGACTCTTTTCTGGCTGGAAACTGCAGATTTGAGCATTAAATGCTCTAAAACTACAGCATCTTACAGAATAAGGGACACAGCGCTGGAAACAGCCGGTCTGTCACTGGCTTGTGCTGTCCTCAGCAAGGAAGGCATAACCTATGTGACAGGTTCTGTTTAAATCGAATTGAACAGAGACCTATTCAAGCAACACTAGTGCTGATCAACAGTTACAGTTTAAGATTTCCCCTAATGTAGTAAAAGGAACATTTCTTGGTATACATACCGTGATTCCAATGTCTTGTTGATTTCTTGCCATTATATTTCTTCTTTGAAATGAAACAAAAAAAAAAAATCACATGAGTAATTGTCATATATGCAAGTACTGTACATGCCACATTGAACTTTCTGGAACTATATTAGCTGGTTTAAAGGTGTTTTCCAACTTCCCCAAAAAATTTGTATAAAATGACGGGAAAAAATGCAATTCAGCAGTGAAGCTCTGGAGGTCTCTCTGATTTTTGGATTTGGCACGACCATTGCAGCCAATCATGGCCTCAGCAATCACATGCTGTTCCATTGACAAGGGTTTTTCACCCTTTCTGGCGTACAAACTGAGCCGGCTACGATGTCTAATGCGCCTAATGTATGGTGTTAGGCGCATTGACTCGACACTTTCGAATGCGCCTAACATGAAGGGGTGTTCTGGGGCGTTATGGAGGCGTGTCGCACCACACTCGTAATATTAGACACATATATGAATGTGGTTCGGCAAAACTAGGTGCATTACTGCTCGGACAGGCAGACCTATTTCACTGTGGTCTGTCAGTGCCTGAGGAGTCGGAGTGGAGCTGGATTTGCTGTTAGGGCAAAAAATGTCCCTTATTTCTCAACTTTCACCAGTACAATAATAAAAAAGTAATTTATTATTATTATTAAACTGTATAAAATTTAATTCTTTAAATTTTATGAAAAATGTGATAATATAAAATGAATACAAAAATATATTGTCCCCAAAATATAGAAATATCTCCTATAAAATATATTTAAAATTCATAGAATCAAACTAGTTTTACATTAAATAACCCACTGAAATGTATTTTTGCTGCTCTCACCCTTTATTCTACTTGCAGCAAGAGCCAGCACAGCACAGGTATTGCTGGGACCTGTGGTCCTCCAAGTACCACAGTTTTATTCACTAACAGGCTATTCTAATGACTTCTCTTATTTCCAGCCTGTCTGTAAACTTAATACATGTTAGGCGCATTACTTATGCGCCTAAGTTCCGTAATGCGCCTAACACACAGGCAAGGCGCGTCGAACTTTACAACATTTATGAATGCACAAAAACCACTTTCATACATTCAGGCGCATTATACACTGAAAATGAGACTCGACTATTCACTTCGAAGTGCCTTCCTTCATACATGTCTCTCTAAGTATTTTTTTTGGTGAGGAGAGGATGGAAAATAGCAATTCTGATTTGTTTTTGTGTTTTTTTTTATTATGCTCAGCATGTGGTTTCAATAAAATTTTATCTTTATTCTTCAGGCCTTAAAGTTTAATTTTTTACTGTTTTTTTTTTCCAATCAACTTCATTTGACTTTTTGCAGTCCCACTAAGGGACTTTATACAGCAATTGTTTAATTGCTTCTATAATGCTTTGTTATACTCGGCACACCAAAGATTTATTGTCTTTCAGTGCAAAACTTACCAAAAGTAACCTTTAAGGCCGAGCCTTTGGCGCAGGCGTAAAGACAATGTGGGTTTAAGGAACTTTGTCAGATCCCTGCTGCCAAAGCAACCCACAGTTGCCTACATTCGTAGAGTGACGATAGCTAACAGAAGGAGCCACCTTCCCTCTATCAAACCACCTAGATGTTGCTATTGAGTGTGGAATTTAGTTGATTCAATGGCTGAGAAAAAGGTTAGCTTTCAGTTTTTATAATTTTTGCAGGTTAACAGGATTTATATGGTCCTAGAAAATACTGTTAAAATGACTCATCATACAGCCAACTATAATCATACTATAAATAAAAAAAACAATAAAGCCAGCTCACCTGCTCCAAAATTCAACAAGGCAACCGTGAGGGTGCACAGAATGTCCAGTGGGTTACTGGTCAATGATAAATGTCCATTTCCAAAATAAGAGGTTTCCATCACCGTTAACATCCAATTATTTATTTGTAATCCATTCAAAATATAGAAATACTTAAGCAAACATCACTGACACGTTTCGGGTAAAGAACGCTTAGTCGCAGCATACACAGGTATGAAGCACCAATAATTAAAATGATGAGTGAACCAATGAGATGTGACCCTCACATGATACATTCAAGGGAATGAGTACAAAATGTAGACATACAAGACATCCCAAAAAAACAGAAAAGAGGTCTCAAATCTATGTGAACAAGAACAAAAAAAAAAAAAAAAAAAAAAACAAATACTCATGCCTTTATAATCAGTAATGCAAATTCTAATAAATATACAGTAAATAATTTTTTGGTTTAAACCATAAAACGAGTTTTAAAGCGCCATATCCATTATGCATAGGAGAAGGGCCCCCACCCCACCAATTCCATAACATTTGAAAGTAGACAAGTTACCCTGATGAATGGGGGGAAAGTGCTTTGAGGCTCCAGAGAAGTTTTTGCTGAGGCCACTGCTGGAATCAAAAATATGTTCAGCGATTCACACTTTTTTGAGTGAATGGATTGTGCATCCCACATAATTTAATTCACAAGGCATGCAATCTATCATATAAATCACAAAATCACTATTACAATTAATATAACTACGGATAGGAACACTGCCACCTAATTACGGAGAACTCATATATTTGTATAAAGCGCAATGGTTGTGTCTGCACACATAATTGCCACAAACCCCTAGCTAGTGATGAGCGATTGTGTCAACTATCGTTATCGATTTCGATAATCGATATCGGCAATTATCATGACGATTTCTGATGGTCGATAACAGATTATCGCCGATGACCATTAAAGTTTATGGGAGAGGAACAACATCTTCATTCTTACACCCAAACAGGGCTGGAGAAGCTGGAATTAACATCCACCAACAGCAAAACTGGATACGTGCTACATCTTAGGCAAGACAATTAGGTTATAAAAGTCACAAAAAAAAAAGTGACCATTCATACCCCTGTCTTGTACCACGCATGGCCCCTTAACCTGCATGACCCAAAAATTTAAAAAAAGTGCCAGAGGCGTATTTTTGAACATCATTTTACTTGAACAGGACATTGACTACCCCCTGTCTGGACCACGCTGCCCCCAAAAACCGGCTGACCCACGTTTTGGGCGTGACTGGGGGGGATGGGGGAAAGATGATGGTTTGAGGTTGCATTAACCATGAAGAACAGTTTTGGCGATGCTGTTTGTTATGAGATTCCAGGGCCTTGACGCGTCACAGGCCTGACGGTCCTGAAACCCGGAGATCCGCGGGGGTGCTGTTGTCGGCAGCACGGGGAAGGGCACCTTCTCTCGTACCTTACCCCATGCCCAAAACCCCTCTTTGTCGTTACCATGCATTTCGCCCATGTTCAGAAAGATAAAAATTTAGAAGGTATGGAAAGTTTTTTTACAGTCTTTATTGAAAGACGGCAAATCACAGTATTTTTAAATCCCCCTAATTTCCTACAGCCAAATAGGATTAAAAACAGAATTGTTTCTGCAATACCTGTGAAAAAGGGTCTGGTGGAAGAAACCCTTTTGAAAAAACAACAGTGTTTTCCCTTTGTCCCAGGATTTACAAATGCCCCGTAGGGTAGGAATTGATAGTTTTTCAACAAAATATCATTTCAAGTGCGCTATCTGCGCCAAACGAGATTCCGAGCGCAATTAAAACTATTCAGAAGTTTCAGGGGTGAGAATTTTTTTTTTTGCAGCATTGCAAAGGAAAAAGTTTCTAGAAAATTTCTGTATCCTAATGTAAGTACAAGGTGGCGCTTTGCAAAAAAAATGGGCCCCACCCCGTGCAATACGCTATTTAAAAGTTTAGGTTTAAGAAAAAAGGGGGGTTTTTTTCACCAATGAAATACACCCGCGTTACTGAAAATTTCTGTTCCTAAGTAAGTAAGTAAAAAGGGGGTCTTTGAACAAAACTAGGCTGCACAAAATAAAAGGTACAATTTCACCTCAGGTGTGCAATATACACCCTCCTTTCAAAAGCCTGCCATCCTGCCTGTCTGTGTTCATCCAAACCCCCCCCCTCCCCACCACCGCGGGTGTACAGCGCTAGGTGCTTCTTTAAAAGTCTTGTTAACTAAAATTGAAATTCTCTAAAATTTCCTATATTATTATGTTTATAGTAAACAGCTAGTTGTCTGTATGTAAAGCAGACTGTGTCTTTGGCTGGCTGTACTGAGAGAGCCTAGCACCGTCCTGCTCTAGTGAGGACACTGAACCTGATGATGAACAGGAAAAAGCTGTTTATGAAAAACGAGGTATGTGATTTTTCCAGCCAATGACTACCATACACTCACAGTCATGAGTCGCCACCCAGCTAACCTGCTCTATGCTCAAAGTGATTTGTGGCCGCCAAAATGAAAGGAAGCGGTGAAATTTGGCAGATAGTAATGATTTCTGAGTTGTCACCCCAAAATATGGTGATCGGAAATTTCCGATCAACCTAAAAAATCGTTTCGTTTAAAATTTTTTCGATTTAAAACGCTCATCCTACCCCAGCGGGTTTCAATTGAATTGTGTTTTTTAATATACAAGCTAGGAGGCCAAGTGGAGCCAAGAGATCTGTCATTTTTGGGACCAAAAAGACATCCATTTTTCAAAATCGTATATCTAGTTTTTTTCTGGTTTTAAAGTATATAGACATCAGATATTTCTTAATTATCTCTTCAACTGACAACCGTTTTGTGAGGGGTTTGACATTACGTAAAAATGTTTATGATAGGGCAGAGAGATTGAGAGACAATACATCTCTCATATACTACACAACCCTTTAATTGCAAATGAGTTTTCAAAACTTACTTTAATGGATTTGTTACATTTAGACCAGACACAATATTCCATCCCTGATGGAACTATATATCAAGGGTCATAATTCATCTCTCTATCCTAGTAGAAGAGTTGACACCATGTCTGAAGAAGGGAGTTAGTACTTTCGAAAGCTCACCATCAAATATACTTAGTTAGCCTCTAAAAGGTATCACCTGATTTCTTCATTCTTCTACTACTTTCTATGGCTAACAAGGTACAACATTATACTACTATCTCTCTATCCTAAATAGGCCCAGGTGGAAGCAATGGACTTATTCCCATCTCATATAGAGCAAGATTTATAGTCTCTTCAGGATACTATTCAACTCAATGAAGTGGGACTCTCACACAATCTTTCACTGGGGGAGTGCAAGGCTATACTGGAGCTAAAGAACATGGAAAATATTATCATTAAAATGGCCAACAAGGTGGGTAAGGTCGTTATTATGGACAAGGCCAAGCAGATGGCTTTGACATTGTTTAGTGATGAGGCCACATACAGAAGATTATCTTCTGACCCATCAGAATAATTTAAAACCAAATTTAAGCATTTTATTGCAGAAGGGGTACAATTGGGGAAGCTTTCGGAAAAAAACAAGCACAGTTTTTAAATGTAGAATGTCTGGTAATACCCATATTTCATGGCCTGACAAAAATTCACAAATTATTGACCATTCTCTTTGCGCCCAGTCATCTCAGGGATTGTTTCACTCAGCGAGAGATTGTGAAATTGGATTGATTCTCTCTTACAGCCTTTGGTTATTCGAGTCCCTGGATATGTTCAAGACAGCAAACATATACTTAAGATATTTCCAAATTTTGATTGGAACTCAAATTTCATCTGGCTTACTTGCGATGTGTGCTCCTTGTACTCCTGCATTCCCCATGATAGAAGCATTGCTGCTTTAGTGTGTAATTGTATGGCCATAACAATAATTCAGAGGAATTTATTGTATCTATTGTATTTTATTTATTGTATTTGTTGAAACACAATTATTTCCAATTTGACCGTCAATTTTATCTTCAGTCGCAGGGAGCGCTAATGGAGGCGAAATTTTCGCCATCCCTAGCAAATTTATATATGTCCTGGTGGGAATCTAGATATGTTTTTCCTTGTCTAATCTGCTCTGGACTTATCTACTGGAATGGAAGATTCATTGATTATATCATTGTCACTTGGGTGCTAGTGAATTGGAAATGTAGGGTTTTCTGTCCTTCCTTAATGACAATGATGATAATTTGCTATTTGCTTATGCTTTCGATCATCATCAAATTCCATTTCCTGATGTCCTGCTTACTGGAGACTCTTCCAGGGGCAGAGTCATCACTCCTTATACCAGAAAGAAACAGCTGGTAATGCTATTCTCCACGCGGAGAGTAGCCATTCCAATCTTACTATACACTCCATACCGGTGGGTGAGTTCACCAAGATTAGTCGGGCGTGTTCTGAAGATGTTATTTATCGTAAGTTAATATCTGCCTTTAGGAATAGACTCACTTGCAGGAGGTACCCTGACTGAATGCTAGATAAGGGCATGAATATAGTGGAATGCAGAAATAGAGATGATTTATTGGAACCTGTCCATCATTCCACAACTATGTTCCAATCTGGGCACATTATGACATTTTCAACTTGTTAAAATGGCAGATCTCTTGGCTCCACTTGGCCTCCTAGCTTGAATACTGAAAAAGGCAACTCAGATTGTAACTGGCTAGAGGTTTGTGGCAATTATGTGTGCGGACACAACTGTTGCGCTTTATGCAAATATATGAAAATCACAAACAAGGTGAGTTCTCCATAATTAGGTGGCAGTGTTCCTATCCATAGTTATATTAATTGTAATAGCGATTTTGTGATTTATATGATAGATTGCATGTCCTGTGAATTAAAATTATGTGGGATGCACAATACAGCCACTCAAAAAAAGAATCGATGAACATATTTCTGATTCCAGCAGTGGTTTCAGCATTAACTCATATGGAGCCTAAAACACCTTTCCACCATACATCAGGGTAATTTGTCTACTTTCAAATGTTACGGAATTGAGAGGGTCAAACCCCTGGTTAGGGGTCGGCACAGAACAGCCTATGCAAGGAGCATATTGGATCTGGCGACTTAAAACTCATTTTCGTAATGGTTAAAGCCATAAAAATGATTTACTGTATATGTATTAGAATTTGCATTACTGACTGTATAAGCATGAGTGTTTTTTTTATTTTTCGTTATTGTTCACAAATATTTGAGACCTCTTTTCTGTTTTTTGGGATGTCGTGTATGTGTACATTTTGTACTCATTCCCTTGAATGTGTCATGTGATCCCTTGAGGTCACATCTCTTTGATTGACTCAATTATTTTAACTACTTGTACTTCGCACCTGTGTGTGCTACGACTAAGGATTGCTCACCCGAAATGCGTCAGCGATGTTTGCTTGACTATTTGTGTATTTTCAATGGATTACAAATAAATAATTGGATTTTAACTGTGCCGGAAACGTCTGATTTTGGATGTGGGCATATATCATACTATGGTATAGGTTATGGAGGTGTAATATTCTGTGGCAGTCAGTAGACACTGACCATGTAAAGATACAGAACTATGTATGAAATGAAACCACAGAACAGACATCATACTAGCGTGGGAGGAAGGGTGAGGAATTTTGACAGCAAGTATATCTCAAACTTTTATTCTTTAATTTTCACAAATTGGTATTTTTTTCATTCTCTTGTAAAAACAAGACAAGAAAAAGAGAAAAATATATGTTTTGTGGGTGTTTCGTAGTCCACTTGCCATGGGGCTAGAAGATTTTCAGTCCTTTTCCTGAGCCGCACAGATTGTAACAGTGTAATGGAGCTGTTAAACTAGTACATGCATTCTCCTATCCCAATAATCAAAGAGCAGCTGTTACCTGTTCATTATTAGTTAAAGCCTCTATAAGAACATCTGGGAGAATCTCATCCATCAAAATTTCTGATACAAACGAGTCCACAAAGTCCCAGGCAAAATGTCTATTTTCTGAAAAATATCTAAATGCACTGGGTCCCTAGAAAAGAGAAAACGGGTAACGATCAATTGCAAATTTTTAAGCTTTAAATGATTATCTCATTGCAAGATTATCTTGTAAGTGCAGGTTGATAAGTCATATCTGTCTTTAAAAGTATATAACTAGATGAAGTATATAACAGATATGTTAAAGTTGTTTCCTTTTTTCAGATTACAGTCGGAAAGGACAATTGGCTTCTACCTCATGGGGTTTTTTGCCTTTCTCTGGATGAACACTGTAGAATAATAGGCTGAACTGGATGTCGTATTTCAGCCTTACAAACTATGTAACAGTACCAGACTGGGGTGGGCCCACCAGTGGAATCTCATTCTGGGGGCCCACCAGTGGATGTGATTCTGGGGGCCTACCTTACAGCTACTGTACTGCTTCTTACACTCTGTGTTACCAACATGCACTGAAATCCTGGAGCCAACAGACTAGTAAGACAATGTTGACACAGAGTGTCACATGTATGAAAACTATCTAGGTTTAAAACTCACTTTGTTGCCCATAGCAACCAATCAGAGCACCCCTTTCATTTCATATAGTGCTCTGGAAAAATGAGAAGGGCGCTCTGATTGGTTGCTATGGGCAGCAAAGTGAATTTTAGACCTAGGCAGTTTTCATACATGTGGCCCTTAGGAAATTTTTGGGCCCACTCCTCATGAACAAACTGCTCTAGCTGTCTCAGGTGTGCAGGTGCTTTCTGCAGACTGCATATTTCAGCTCTTTCCACAAATGATCAATAGGATTTAGGATACTTTCACATGGAGCATTTTTTTGGTGCATTTTTTAATGTATTTTTGGATGCGTTTTTTGTGCAGAAATGTACATCCTTAATTTCTGTGCCTTTCTGCACAAAAAACGCATCAAAAAACGCACCAAAAAACGTTCTCTGTGAAAACACCCTTAGATCAAAATTGATAGAAGGCCACTTCCAAATAGTCAAATAATTTGCTCTCAGACACTGCTGGATGCTTTTAGCTGTATGTTTTGTGTCATTATCCTGTTGGAAGACACAAGACCTGCAACAGAAACCAACCTTTTTAATACAGGGCAGCACATTTTGTTTTATAATGCCTTGATAATGTCTTGAAATTGAATTTTACCTTGCATAATTTGTGTATGCTTCATTTCTGTGTCTGTGAACAAAGAGCTGATGTGACTTACACAAAAGCTCCAATTTTGACTAATTGATCCAAAGGATATTATCCCGGAAGATTTTTGGCTTGTCAATATGCATTTTTGGCAAAGTCTCATTTTTTCTATAAGTTGCTTTCAACAGTGGTTTCCTCCTTGTTAGCCTTCCATTAAGTCCATTTTGGCAAAAACAACAACGGATGACGCAATGTGACGCTGATGTACCTTCATCTTGGAATTCACCTCTAATCTCTTTGGAAATTGTTTTGGGCTCTTTGATTACCATTCATATTATCCATCTCCTCAATTTGTCATCAAATAGAGGTTGGCTACAGTCCCATAGACCATAAACTTCTGAATAACATGTGCAACTGCAGTAATAGGCACATCAAGAAGTTTGGAGATGGTCTTACAGCCTTTACCTTTAACATGTTTGTCTATAATTTTCATTCTTATCTCCTGAGACAACTCTATCTTTAGCTTCATTTGGTCCATGTTTAATGTGGTACACACCATGATACCAAAGAGCACAGTGACTACTTTTCACCATTTAAATAGGCAGACTGCCTGATTACAAGGTTGAAGATACCTATGATGCCAATTACAGGACTCAACTTAGTTTAACATGCCCATATGGTCAAATTGTTTTCAGTCATTTCTAGGTGTACCATCTTTTTTGGCCAGGCCAGCTTCATTAGTACTTATTTATTTATTTATTTATTTATTTAAATTTTTTCATTGAACCACAATTCAAATGTGATGTTATTTATTTTAAGTTTTTCAGTGACCATTGTGAGTTTTTCTGTTTTAAATTAAGTGTACCATCCATTTTGTCTATGTGTGGATTTTCTGCAGCATATTTCAACAGCAGGAAAGTGGGAAAGATTTTAAAAAATCCCATCCATAAAATTCATAAAAGTATTCTAGGAATCTGCATGGACAGTAGCCTATGGAGTGAATTTTAAATGCATTTTTTAAACTTATTTCACCATGTTCCATTTTAAAATCTGCAATTTCAAATCTGCAGAAAATCTGTGCCAAAATCCAAATATTTTGTTGTGGATTTGCCACTGTTGATTTATTTAAAGATGTGCTGAGGATTTTCCACTGCAAAAAATCTGTAATACTTCTAACCAGTCTAAAATGTACAGTCTAGTTTTTTTTTTCTCATGGTAAAACAGCACCAGTTTCATTACATTACATACATGAAGCTCATAATCTTCACAGTCTAGCCAATCCAAGCTGTATCTGCAACAACTACATTTAACCCAATACAGACCCTCAGACAGACTATGCTCAGCCATTCCTAACATTGAAACCTGCGAGTACTTTTTTGTTTTAAGCTTAGAATCCAGTAGGCCTCTCGGAGTAACATTGTTTCCAATCACCTCTCATCTTCAGTTTATTAACCTTTTCTATGCCAAGAAACTACAACGATTATAAATACCCTAATGTTGCTCCACAAAATGTTTTACCGCTCCATTTTTAAATGGATGAATAAAAGAAGATTTTAGAATACTTTATGTGCTGGGTTTTCTGTATTTTTGTATTGCTTATTTGAGCAAAACCATGCAAATTTTCTGTTTTTTTTAAAGAGTATACAGGGCTTAGTTGGAGAATGCACATTCACTATAATTTACATCAGAAAGTAGGATAAATTATAGCAGAAATTTACACTTATACTACCCTCAGCCTGTTCCAAATCTTTCTCCAACGCACTTTGCATTAAGATAGACTTATAAAATTGCAGTTTTAATAAATTTCCCCCATAGCCTGTATAAAATTGCATTTTAGAAATTCATGTTAAATAAAAAAAATAAATAAAAAAATAGTGATATTTGTTCTAGAAATAGCACCGCTCTTATCCACAGGTTGTGTCTGATATTGCACCATTAATTAATGAACTTAAGAACTAGTATAGTTATGGATGATAGGATCATGATATTTACTTACTAAGGATGGCCTCAATTTGTCATGTTTCTTGTTCCTCACTAACATGGGTTTGTAGGAGATAGAATCATAGTTCACACTCCTTTTCCTAGAAAACAAAAGAAAACAATTGTTATAATTTTTATTATAAAACCGGAGCCAAAAATCCTATATTTTAAGGCATTAAGGACAACATGTCTAAAAAATGGTGCCACCTTGCAAGTTCTAAAGTCAGCATGTATGAACGTGGCTGATCCAGTTTTCTGACGTGCTTCATGGCCAAAAACCTGTTGTATGTATGATTGCGCCAAAGTTTGGTGGAAAACATACAATGTCATGCCAAATGCACAGAATTGTCATACAAATCTATACCAATTTCAAAGTGGTATGGCTGAGACAAATTTTGCTGTAGAACGGGACACATGTATAAAGTGCTATGAGACACTTTCATACATATTGGTGCCTTCTACACTCCTCTAAAATTATTTAAAACTGGAGTGTTTGTGTCTAAATTTCTTTAGATAAGTGTGGAATCCGAAAGTATGTAGAAAAGTGTAGCACAGCCATTCATAAATGTAGTGTGTCGCAAGAGACATGGGGCAAAAGATATAATTGGGGCTACACCAGTTTTTTGGCGACAAAAATCTATAGTAGACCTGTTCTATAGATGTATGAACAGTCGCAAATTTTCGTGTGATAAGCGCCTGTGCAACACTTTTTAATGTGTCAAAGATCTGGGGCGTTCTGGAGTTTGATGCCAAACCTACGTGCAAGAAACTGGTTCACAGAATAGCCAGAACAAGTTAAAGGCGTGGGTGCCGTAGTAGCAACTTTGCTCGTATTGCGGCTCTACATTGGCATCTGTACAATATATGACCTGACAAGAAGCAACAGCCAGAAACCAGGTTAAAGCGTGGTGCACTGAGCCAGACATTCTGTGGTACATTGCTCTACACTGCCCTGATGATCGTATAACCTACTGGAGAACAGCCAGACCAGCGGTAAAGGTCGTTACTGAGCCAGAACTTCTCGTTGAGTATTGGCTCTACAACTGCCCTGTCTAATGTATGACAATACACCTTGATGAAGAACAGAGTAAAGAGGACCAGGGCGTATAAAAGTGGTGTCTGAGCCAGAACTTGGCTGCGAGATTGAGTGTTCTAATCACTGCATCTGTATGATTAGTTGACCTGCAATAGAACAGGCCAGACCAGCGTAAAAGGAGGTGCCTATCCAGACTTGTGGTGTGGCACAACGCTCTGCTCTGTATGTCCAATGACTTGCGACCAGCAGAACATACCGGACCCAGGGAGTTAGACGGTGAGTGCTGAAGCCAGACATACATATCTGGCTCTACACTGCGCCTATGAATGTAACTATGACCTGGTCAGAAGAATCAACCATACCAGTGTTTAAACGGTGGTGCCTGAGCCAGACTTTTCATATCTGGCTCTACACCTGCCTTGTATTATAAGGCTCCTGCAGAAGGAACAAGCCAGACCAGGAATAGGGGAGGTCCTATCCAGACAAGAAGTTCATACATACTTGGCTGTCATTCTACATACAACTGCCTTAAAGCAATTTAGAGAATGTGAGACTGTCAGCGCCAGAATTCATACATGTCCGCCTATGTGTTGGCTGCATCCATGAAACACAGGCGAACTTCTGATAAAAATTCTTGACAGACAGGCTGGGCCCTAAAATCATTAACTGCCTAATCAACACCTCTTATGAATTGCCAAGCAGGAGTAAATAAAATTAACCATGTCCCCTTTCCCAAATCAACACCACTACAAACAGGCGGTATCTAAACTAAATTATGATAATTCTAAAACTATAAAAAAAATTGTATCATCTAAAATTAATTTCAAATTATATAATTTAGAAAAATATATGAAATATATAATATAAAATTAATTAATCTAAAATTAAATAATATAAAATGAATATCAAATATAAAATTACTGAACCAATACAGCCTCTATGATAAATCCCATTCTCAATCGGGTATTGACAGAGTTATCATAGTATTACCAGTGATTACAAACATATCACAGCAGGCTAGAAATAAAATAAAAGCTGTTAGAATAGCATGTCAGTGAATAGAAACTCTCTGTAAGAACATTGCTTCACTGCGCGCACTTAGTACTGTCCCATGAGACCTCGGTAAGCAGATTACTGCTATATGTAGAATATAGGCTGAGAGCAGAAAAATAAAATTGAAATGCTCTGCCCATACAGAACTGTCAATCTTAATCTTACGGTTAGAATGTTGCAAGAGATAAATAGCTATTAGGGAGACATGTATTTAACTAGGTGCATTGAAGTTCATTTTCTTATCTATTTTTCAATGTATAATGCACCAGAATGTATGAAAGTGTTTTTTGTGCATTCATAAATGGTGTCTAAAGTTCATCGCACTTTGCCTGTGTGTTTGGTGCATTACAGAACTTAGGCGCATAAGGAATGCCAAACATATATAAAAGCTATAGATAGGCTGGAAATAAAAAAAAACGTCAGAATAGCATGTCAATGAATAGAAACTATGGTTCTGATCTTGCTTGGTGGACCAAAGGTCCACAAGACCTGTGGTTTGCTGGCTGTTGCTGTATATAGAATAAGAGGTTGAGAGCACAAAAATACATTCAAAATTAATGTATAAAATCAAAAAACTGAACAACATAAACCGTGGGATATTTAATGTAGGGGAAATTAAGTTGTTTGGGTGTGGGTAGGATATTGCCTAATGTGAAATTTGATTTAAAATACATTTAAAGCAGGAGAAAAATAAAAACTATTAAAAGGTCTTTCTACAATCACAAAAAACTACATACATAGACACGATCATCCATTCCAAATAATAACAAACCCAAACCCAACCCCATTCTCAAATAAGATACAACCCACAAACCAGCTACCATATAGCAATATCAAAAAAACAACAACAAATAGCAAACTAACTTATAGCCTCTTGGTATTAAAACTACCCACATATTCCCAAAAAAAACCTCCCAAATAAGAATGTTTATGTAAATCGTATATTGTTTAGGAGCCCACCATAAGCCAACCAACTAGTCTCATCCATACGGATGGTAAATAGAACACGCAGGTAAATTCCTCGTCGATATTGATAAATGGTAGAGACTATTTGGTGTTCTAAAAATAGAATTATATAGCCACCAACAACCCTATTTTCCCCCTTATCAATACTACCTTGGAACCCCCGCACCATCATCACCTTGAAACCCCCACAACTACCATGTACGCAATTCCAACTCACCCTCAAACATAAAATCCACCAAGCCAGTGATCGTTCATGCAGGGAACCTCATACCCAACAACAAACACAAACACAGAAAAACATAAATATAAAGACTCCAACCCTATCATAACCTACCTTTTCTCCCACCATTACATAAAAAACCATCATCACATATAGCTCACCCATATCCCAAAATAAAACAACCCAATAACCTAACCAGAAAATCAACTAAATTACTTGCAAAAAAAGTATTAAATAATCTGGTTGTGGTTGTGGATTTAATCTCGCAAAATGTTGCAATCAAATCCAAAGTCCGTATTATATGCCTTTTTTATTAATATTATTCTATCTGTTCCAGCTTTACAGCCCAACTTCCCCCGTAGATCATACACGTCCCAGACCCAACAAATAAGGCACCCCCCGTACCCATCTTACCCCCTTCCCATCCAAACCTCTCCTGGGCGTCACTGCAACGCGCCTATTAATTAGACGGAAAATTAACTCTAGAAATCATGATCAAAAACATTCATGCCAGAGCACCACACCTATGTCTCCTCCCTAGTTTATTATCAATTCGGTTAGCCCTTTGCGTGTCTATCAGATATATCTACTTACCTACCCTAGGAATTTTATATCTTTGTAAAGTGCCTCCCCTTAAATGGTCATGGCAGATAGTCCGTAGAAAAACCCCGCCACCATAATATGGGTTGACTGCCTTACTTAGGGTCATTCCGAACGCCTTGATATCGCTCCTCCCCCTATCCCAGACCTCAACCCTCAGATATCCGGTAGTCACTAACAGACAAGATTTACAATCGAAGCAAAAAGATATAACAATATTCACACCAATACCCCCCCAAACCCCGACTCCCTGTCGCAACCCCATGCCCCAACCACCCGCCCCTCATTCCCCACGCCCCATGGAACTGCCATATTTAAGGTGAAAGCAAATCATAAGAAAACAAACCCTGTTTCGCTCTTAACTTGGACTGTAACCACACCAACCCACCTCACCCGTGACTAACCTCCAAACGGACCGCGATTAGCCGCTCTCCTGTAGTTTGCTCCAACAACAAACCCTTACTACAACACCCAGAACAGCACTAATAACACTCCATGACACAATACATTCCCAGTCAGCCATTCATAGTATATCCTCCTACCGGCAATAATACCAATACACGTAAGAAACAAGTAAATGCACACCCCCACTCTCACAGCGGTACCAAACCCCCCCATATAACAGTACCAAGACAACCCCCTTGCAACAATATAGATATCCCAGTTACCCCCACCCCATTATTTACTAAAAACTACCCTTCACACTGAACCCACCCAACACTTTTCACACCCCCCCACACACTCCACACCCACCTCCCCGCTCCATCACCTCCTTATGAATCAACCAATGAAACGCAATTCCTTAAAACAATCCGACGACTCTAACACTACCCCCAAGCCCCAATTCAACCCACGTCTCATATCAACCACAGTACCAACCTCATATACCATCCAGTCCCCCTCCAGAGTAACGCCCTCCCCACCCTCCCTCATTCGTCCAAATATATAACCCACGAATTCCATGTAAACAGGAAAGTCACTTAATAGTGAGACTTAGTACAATATTGATAAAGACTATTATGCAAACATCATGCCCACCAAAATCATTCCCTTTCAACAATTTTGTCTCAAATAATATCTACCGCTCCAATAATGAAAAAAATAAACCATCACTTAGGCCTACAGAAAGATAGAAATTAAAATTAAATTATTTCTTCGGAAAAGTTTAAAACACCATATCACCCAATATCCATACACTAGACTAACGTCCCAAAATTTATCCCATTAGACGTCCGAACCTCCACCAACTTTTCGCCCAAACCAATAAACATCCCCCCGACGACCCGCCATACGCATCCCCAGAAATAATCCCCCGCGTCCAAATTCCACAAAATAACACCACCCTAATCCCTGACCCCTAGCATGCGATACCTGCCCTCTCTAGCTAAACATTAACCTGCCTCCCGCCCACCCCTATAAACAACCACTCCCTCACCCCACACAAAAAAACACCATATGAACATAACAAGCAAACAAAAACATGTACCAAACCCCAACTTTCTCAACTAGTCCCAAAAAAACTATCCTACAGAAAAGCAACCGCAAAACACACCCTCCCAAATTACAATCCCCCAAACAAATCAGAAAAAGAAAAAAAAGCCATTATACTTTCTATCTTTCAAATTAACCCCCACCCCCACACACCACCTTTTACCATTCCATAGTCAATTACCGCATCCCATCTAGCCACCCAACCAAATCACCCACACTCGCACCCCATTATTTTCTGTAAAGTCCAACTAATCATTAATTAGAACGGAAGATACAGCACTATATGGTCGTAGCCCAAATACTCCCCAGTAACCCCAGAAATACCCAAAAAAAAAAATTATGCCTCAAACACCAATAATAACGACCAAAGAACAGAAAAAGAACAAACTTCAATGTTTCTTCTTATCTCACAAGGACTAGCTTTCCAAAGTTACATCAATCACCACTCTGAAATCGCATTAAGCCCATTGCTACGATTTCAACATACAACAGCAAAGTCCCCTGCCCCCAACTCATCCTATCAGAAAAATACACCTACTGTCACCAACCCCCAAGAAAGCCCCCCCACTCTAATCATCCAATACCCACTCATACTACCTAAAAATTGTCCAGCCTATCCTAAACTCTACCTCAAAACTACAACCCCCATCCTACACATTCAGAATACCACCCACTTCCCCGACCGATCCAACACCACTTCACCAGCAGAGCCCGCATCGCAGTCTCCATTGCCTTCTCCTCCAGCAATTCGGCTATGATGATCATAAGCTGTGTAAATCATAAACCAAGATATATATAGAATTTAATCATATACTATATACATAAACCTCCCACATACCCTTAATACCCAGACCCAACCTAATCTATAAGAAGATTTCCCGCTATCATGGTATTAACAATGTACGTAACCAATGTGGTAAAGGAGCCAAAGCGGAACTGCTCCCCTATACTACCTCTGCGATGGTTGTTTCAATGATTTTGTGTGCTGGCGTATGCACTGATCTGACCAGTATCAAGGTAAACACAGACCGGAGTAACCCCAAACCTACACATCAACCCCGGCAACCGCCCCTCCCTCCCCTCACTACCATTTCGCCCCCCCCCCTCATAACAGTTACCCTAACCATCCCAACACAATAATGCCCAGAAGCTCACAAAAGGTGCATAGAAGCTGTACCATAGCTGAACATTTTATTATACCATAGACCACTGAGGATTCATGGCCAATTGTGTCTCGAAGACCCAAAACTCACTGCCCTCAAGATCCGTAGGCGTAGCTACCATGATATAGCAGCATGATGTAACTTCCTTTATCAGTGCCCCTTGACCATGTGACAACAGGCCACCTCGCAGGATCACATTAACTCACAGTAATTGTAGTGATCGATACCCATGCTATACGACTTCATAGTCAGCCAGCGCATTCGCAGGTCCGTACGGCAGCAATGGCCTGGAATTTCCTATATTCCAAATTCCAATCTAGTCTACTGAAGGCCCTACTACACCTAACTAGCTACTATGAGGGTAACCCAAATATAAACAGTAGGCAAACTCCATTTTGGTTGTCCCTATAAAGAACACCAACAACCCCATCAAGGTGGGTGTGGTTTGCCCAAACACATACCTCTCCAAACTTACATTCAGATGTTCATCCCTAATAACTCACTCCTCAACCACACCATAGACTAGGTGATCAATACAAAAATAATACCAACCACAACTAGAGAAGGAGTAAGTACCACTCACCCATACCTACCAAGCTCAACAGTCGGGGCCCCAATGAAGCACATAGCAATGCAAACTTTTGTCAATCCGCAGCCAAGGCTTGATCTGTCTCTTTTTCCGAGCGCAGCTAGTGTATATAAGCCATAACATACCATCACTCTGTAGTCAGCTCACACCTGCTCTCTGGCAATCGTGTGATACCCAAGTAATCAGTACTATAATGGAAATACATAATATAAACTATATCCCAGTTCACCAATTACGACCATGAAAGTGCTCTCCACGTGCTTGCAATTAACCGCCTCCTAGCATTACCTCTCTCATCTATCTGTCTAGACCACCCTTAATGAACACTGTGCTCTTCGGAGGCTCGGTGCGATGCTGCTGAATGACATACAGGAATACAGATCCTTCAAATCATCCGAACTCATCCATAATGCACATTCTAAATTAATTCAACGTGCATGGTAACATGCAATTGACCTCGCTTGAAATAAAATCAGTCACTACTCTGACAACCCACACCGTAAACGCGGGCCCACCGCCCACACAACAACACACATCATTCATTAATTCAAGAACCCACCATTGTTCACCCCCCCTTTGCCCCACCAGCACACCCCACCAAACAGGACACTCGTCGACTAGTGTTCAACCACTATATGCACTAAACATGTATATATCAGGTACATGGGTACATTGAGGTGTCACAGGGAACGCCCCAACAAAATATGTACAACCCCTACCCTCAAACAGTCCTCTCAGAGTCTAAGGACCCATTGAACACAGAGTTACGTATCATTTTAAACACGAAACCCATAGTCTCTTATCTACGTCCCACTACTTAATATCCCTCGTCCGTTAAACTCTTAGAACCTCGGAACACATGCCGCTCCTGTTTTACCACACCCCAATGTACCAAATAAAGACCGTACAAAACCCATATACCATACATAGATACACCCCACGACCCCCAATTACCCTATTCGATGTCTTCCACATAATTCCCACCACTACCCTACCTCCTCAGACAAACATACAACAAACATAGCAACAAATGCAATCTAACAAGCAAACAACATAAGCAAACAACAGAACAACACACCACCACCACCAACAGACAAACCATCCAACACAACAACAATCCATATTTATTTATGACCCGCACACCAACCCAAAGATACCCCACCCACCCAGTGCCCCCAACCCACACCTCCCCCCCCACCATACGCTAATTTTGTTCCCCACACACCCATCCCACCCACCATTTTTAACCCACACTACACCCAAACACGCATCGGATCCCCTCACAAACCCACCCACCCAACATGCTGTCGCCGCAAACACACACCAACTCCCCAATACAATGGTTGGACCTAAAATTGTCACCAAACTTCTAGGGATTCCCATAAATGAACCTTCTACCACGAACAGTGGGGTCCTATAAAAAAGCAAACGAACCAAAATGGTGGACCCTATATACTACACCTAACAACTGGGGTGCCCAAATAGGAGCTTATAAAACTAGCTAAATGTATGATCCCCAATATAAATATACGAACATCCCACCATACAGGTGTCCCACAACCACCACACCATAACTCTTACCATTTTCCCAATACACACACTCCTACATCCACGGTTCCAGCTTTTTTTACATCCTACGACACACCCTGAACCAACACCTACCACTTATAATTTTTGTACTCCCACACATCCCCCTACGCAGCCCCACCAGCGTCCCTCCACAAACCCCCCCACGCCCACCCACCAGGGTTGTTTTAGTCCACCCCCACACAACCCAACCTAACACACCCACCAATTATCCCTACACACAACCCTACTCACTACCCCCAGGGGGACCAACGAACGCAACGAAGCCACATGTGGCCCTCTATCCCCAACCACCATTTTGGGCCCAACAAAACCCCCTTCACCTACAACAGGTGGACCAATATACTTGCCTGCTCAAATGTTGCTCAATATAACTACCGGTATCCTTACAGGTGTAACCCTAGTTACCTACTTATTATTGGGACCTTTAAAGACAAGACCTACAGAGGTGCCTCTGCACGCACACCAAGCCTAGGGGACTTCCTAACACCACCCACCCACAAGCTTCTTACCCTCGATCACAAGGTCAACCCACACCACCACTCCATAATCGTGAAGCAACTCCCCACACCCCCATAATACACGCCTTCCTACCAAACTACCTGCCTTTATCCTACCACGAACTCAAAGCACAATACCACTAGCGCTCACTACCCGCCATCTCTAAACGTTAACCCATATATCCCCGCTACCTACATAGATTGGCCCAAACACGCACCCGACGCATAGCACCTTATTCTCTCAGTATAACCACAACCCACTGACAATATAGACTCCCAATTTCTACACTACCCCAGCCCCCACCCAACCGTCAAACACTAGTACACTAAGAACTTTGCTCCCCACACAAGACATCCATTTTTCCAATACCCCACCAACCCAGCTTCCTGCGTTCTCCATCCAACAATCCTCCAATACCACCCTAGAACAATCCCGCCCAACAACTGAATCCACACCCACTCCTGACAATTCAACTCCCAATTACCCCTGGCCTCAAAAAAATAATATAACGAGGTGTGGCTATGGGAAGGTCACCAACAAAGGATGTATAAGTCCAGGGCCCTACCATTATGTGTTGTCCCACCATCGTGCCCACACGAAAAGTTTAATCATGGTCACAAACACCCCAAATAGTGTGAGTCAAACCTGAATCATGAGGAAAATTCCGCAGGGAAGATGTTGAGGCCTGTTTTTAATAATTTAAACATCATAACTAGGTTATCGGTTAGGACAAAGTGGTAGATTTAAGAAAGAAAAGAAAGGATGAATCCTGCACAAAACTCATCCTTGTTCACCATAAACACACACCTCAGACCGCGTTCCAATTACGTCACAACCACATTCATCCTCTCCACTACCCGCGTAGGATTACACACCCACACACATGTACCCTATTTATATTTTGGATACACCACCATACATCATTCGGCCAGATACCACTTTCCAATACATCAGTATCGGTCCATTCACTTTGGTGGAACACTAGAACCTTGCATAACAACCAACACACCTGGACTCGCCATACCCTATTGTACAATCACCTTAGGTCCGCTTAAAACAACATTATTATCGATTCATACCCCTCATCTCATACCCTTCTACAACAAATCTTATCCAGTACACAATAAGAAACAATCACAACAAAGTCACTAAGATTACACCCAGTTAATGTGTCCACATTCCCCCTATACAGAGGTGCAACTACACACACAAGACTTATCCTTATTATACAACCGTTCCTTGTTGTGTCCAATTCATTAGTATGAGCCCACTTCTCGGTGACCATCACTGGCGCCTCTCCTTTGCCCCGTCACTCATCGGGGGGATGGCTCAGTCGAAAAAAGAATTACCAATACCCCCGCGGTCCGCCCCCCCACACACACACACACAAATTTCCTCACACCCCTGCCCCAGGTGCCTGTCACTAATTTTCCCTGCACATTCCACATGGCTCCCAGTCCATCTCCCCTCAGCATCACAGCACACAATTAAAATCAGCCCTGACAGAATTTGCATTTATCAAAATCGCTTCCCCTCCGAATGACAGTGCAAAAACCCCAAATAACAGTCCACTAATAATCCACCGATACATGGAGAGCAAATCTACCAGACGAATGATTGTTTCACTAAAGACACTCCTACAAAACCAAGACCCAAAACTATTACTGAACTTAAGGCTCTAAATAATCTTCCAGAACCCTGAACCGAACGCAACACCCCACATGTACTACCTAGCTTGTACACAGGCACTGATTACATTAAAACTCACCGCCATACAGGGGGCCATATAGTGGTCGATACTAGTTGTATGAAGGCTTCTGCAGAAAATAATAAATGTGATTACACTGCAGTTTCATTTTAAGTGACTCACCGGAAAAACGTCATTTCTCTGATCAGCGCGTTCACTTTCCCTTTTCTTCTCCATCCGGTTCACCAAACCAACATGCCTATTGGACTCCCCTGCCAAGACTCGTCCCTGAAGGATTTGGACACAAAATATCTTAGATACCTCACATTTTCCAGAAACTCCTTAAATATAGTATATAATCCCCCTTAGTCAGACATGTATATAGATATTGCCCTCTCAGTGCCCACAGGCAGGTATAAAGATATTGTCTCCCCTTAGACGAGGTAGGTAATATAAAATATGAGGGCACACAGGCCAGGATAAGAATAGCACGTGGGGCATCAGGCAAAATAACTAGCAATAGTTGTGGATTCAGGCAGGTGTTATTGGGCTACAGGCATCGTATGGGGCCCCATGCAGCGTATCTGGGCCACAGGCAGTCGTATAGTGGGGCCACAGGCCCCCCCAGGCGTATAGGGACCCTCAGGCAGGCGTAAGGGGGCCACAGTGGCAGGCGAATGGGTGGCTGCATTGCAGGCGTATGGGGCCACGATGCAGGCTTATTGGGGGCCACAGGCAGTCATATAGGGGCTCCGGCAGGCGTAATGGGGCGACAGGCATGGTCGTAATATGGGCTCAGGCGAGGCGTATGGTGCAACATGCAGGCGTAAGTGGTGTGCAACAGCATGCTAATTGGCCACATGCATGGCCTATAGGGTCCACAGGCAGCATACCAGGGGCTCAGGCAGATGCGTACAGGAAGGAGGTCTACACATACAGGCATATAGGGGCCACATGCAGCCGTATGGCGGGGCTCCGAGGGCTAGAGCGTATGGGGACCAACCTGACAGGCGTATGGTGGGGCTCTCATGCAGGCTAAAGGTGCACCAGGCAGGCAATATAGGGTGGCCGCATGCAGGTAAATAGGTGATCCTCCGGCAGGCGTATGGGGGCCACAGGCAGAATCTAAGAAGGTGGCCACAGGCAGGCAAATAATAGAGGGGCCGGACAGCCAGGCATTAAAAGGGGCGCGCAGGCAGGCATTATATGTGGGCCGTGCAGGCAAGGCTATGGGTGCCACAGGCATAATATAGGGGGCCAACAGGCAGGCATTAAAAACAACAACATTCATACATACCCAATTCCCGGAGGCGCCGACCATGCTAGCTCCCCTCTCTTGTCCCCTTTCAAGAGCCCCGCGCTCCTTCCCGGGCAGCCTTCCACGGGCGCACGGGCCTGTGACCGACGCCTGTGAGCCCGAGGAGTATGTGCAAAGACGTAGCGAATGATGCTTCACAACACATCCGCGACCTGCCCTGGGCGCTAGAAGCGTCAACGAGGGCCCGCTGGTAGGGTCCATCAGTGCAGCGCTAAGAGGCCCCGCGGCCCCGGCTGTTTGTCGTGCCCTGAGCAGCTCAACCTGGTACGATCCGCGAATACCTCCGTAGACGGGCCCGACACTTTAGTTACTGTACTGGGCAAGAGGGAGAGCGCTTGCCCTGCACTCACCGCAGAAGCAGGTCCACGTAGACAGAACCGCCTGGCGCATTCAGGCCCACTGCAAAGCGGCCATGGAGCCACTACGAGGGTTCTTATTATAGGCCCTGAACGTGCTGCCCCATTTGAGGGATATGCCTGGGTAGCTCCCTAGGCGAGTCCGCCTAAACACTTTGCCTACTCCCGTCGTCCCGGACCTCTGGGATGAATTAGTTGGAGTTCTTGTAAAATTGTATTTTGTAATAAGAAATTATAGGTGGATCAATCGTGATATTACTGGATTGGTCAGTAATATTAAGGTGAAATATTAGTCACTAATAATAGATGGTAGACAAAGCATAGATAAAAATGCTCCCATGTATACATACTATGACCCGGAAGAATACAAAAAGTCAATTACAACTAGTTCCAGTGTAAACTCCCAGCAAACTAAACTAAACCCAAAAAAAAAAATGCACAGTTGCATTGAGTTTTCCTGTTTATTATTTGTGGGGGGGTGGAAGGGAAGGGAGGAGGGAGCATACACTTCGTAAGTAATGAGTTTGTTTATTCTTTGGCCCCATTTGTACAGATAATTTTCCTCTCATTTGCGACAATGCCTTATAAAAAGAACAATAATTTTCCTCACATAAATATCCGTGCTATAAACCCATACAATCCAACCTGTCAAGGTTGGTATTGAAAAAGTATTGTCATTGAAAAGTATTGTTCAACAGACAGTGTCTGGGGGTAAGGTGGTCCCAAGCTGAAGTTTTGCACCTGGGCCTTGAGTCTTTAGCTACACCCCTGGCCTCAATAATTTTTTTGGACAGCAGCAGTTCTGTCATCTATTCCTGTTTATAACATTCCTTCTAAGGGGATGTTGAAACAGTGTATTGTGCGGTTTTTACATTTTCCCCAATCACCATTATTTTAGAAGATGCGTGGGTTGCTTGTACTTCTAAAGCGCAGGGGGTGGGGGGAAGGGCACCCCCATTCAATTCTATTATCCTTGGCACTAAACGCCCAAAAATCAAGCCCCTTTTTTACCCCGTGCTCAAAAAAAGTGCCCCCAAGACGGGGGTAATTCCCAGCGTAATTGCGCTGCAATATGTGAACGTACTAAATAAAAGTATTTTCTAATAGAGGACAATTGAACAGAGGTTTTTGCAGTTGGTAGGGTCTTCTGTAGGTTTTTTCCTTTTACCCTTTAATTCTTTCTTACCACTTCAAGAATTGGCTCTTTAACTGGTCTTAACTCTTAAAGCAACAGTCCTGAATTTTCCTCATTTTTAGATGATGGTTAAACTTACCAGTCTCTTCATAAGAAAATATTGGTCAATTGCCAGGCTTTGTGCTTCATTATTTAACCCCTTAAGGACCAGGCGTTTTTTTTTGGTGACACGTTCGTTTTTCCCTCCTCGCCTTCTGAAAGCCATAACTTTTTTATTTTTCCACCTACATAGACAAAATGGGGGCTTTTATTTTGCGGGAAAGATGTACTTTCTAATGGGGGTTATTCACTATACTATAGAATATACGGGGAAACCGCAAAAAAAATTCCAAGTGGGGCAAATTGTGAAAAAAAAATGTATTTTCGCCATGTTTGAAGGGTTTTGCTTTTATGGCTTCAATCTTGGTAAATATAATGTTATTATCTGTATTTTAAAGGTTGTTACGCATCCAAATACCAAAATGTAGGGTTTCCTTTTATGTTTTGGTACCGTAAAAAAAATTCCAAACATTTTCCTATTTTTTGAAATTTGCGCCACGACGCCAAATTTGTGCGACCATAACTTTTTTGTACTAACACCTACGGAGTCAGTGAGGGGCATTTTTGCGGGCTGAAGTGTATTTTTATCGCTAGCAGTTTGGAATGCAATGCGACTTTTTTGATAATTTTTTTTCCATTTTTTTGAGTGACGTAAAATGACCAAAAAACGCATTTTGGCGTTTGGAAATTTTTTTTTTCTTCTACGGTGTTCAGCGTACGGGATAAATGATGTTATATTTTTAATAGATCGGACTTTTTTGATGCGGGGATACCAAATATGGGGTAACTTTTTTATTTTTTTAATTATTTTATTTTTAAAATGGGGAAAGGGGGTTATTTTAACATTAAATACATTTTTTTTTGTACTTTAAAACATTTTTTTTTTTTTTTTTACTGTAACTTGAGGCCACCTATGGTACTTGACCACTAGATGGCGCGATTGTTAATACAACCTAATGCATTGCATAGGCAATGCATTAGGGTGTACAAAGCATAGCTGCGCCGGTGCCGATGACCGTACCGATCGGTGCGCGGCACCGATCGGCGTTCATTTCAGACGCCGCGGCCTTCTTGCCGCGGTGTCTGATGGGTAAAACAGCGCCAGCAGGGGAGCCACCAACCGGCGCTGTTACTGGGCCCGGGGGTAGCGGGGATTTGCGCTAACACCCGCGGCTGTGCGGGGGGGTGCGCAGCCGGATCCCCCTGCAAAGCCCCTTAGCGGCCCTGGGACGTACTCATACGCCCAAGGTCGTTAAGGGGTTAATGGTGTTGACCATCTCATAAGAAAATCATACCATCAGCTCCTTGTATCCCAGTTAAATGAAAAAAAAACTTACTGCATACTCGCCTTCCTGTTCAGTAATGGATATCCAGCACGACCCAAAAATAATCTTAAAATCATGCAAAATTTATTATAGAAAATAGTATAAAAATATACAAAAACTCACAATGCACATGGTCAGGTGGCTAGGAGTGGTGACCAGAGAGTCCGTAGGACAAAGACACTGACGCATTTCGGGCTTAGTATGTTGTGCCCTTACTCATAGTGATAGATACTCGCCTTCCTCCAGTTCCTGGTTTCAGCGACACATCTCCCTGGTCTTCTGGTTTCATTCTGTCATGTCCAAAAGAGAATATCACCTCTGAAGCAGCTCATTGACTGCAGCAGTCCCATGCCTCTACTTATATCACCATTCAGAGCTGTTGACTTCCGAATGGTGATGTAAATTTGCGGCACGTGACTGTTGCAGCCAATCAGCAGCTGTGACGTCCCTGTTCGGACATAACAGGATGAAAACAGAAGACCAAGAAGACCAGGAACCAGAGGAAACTGAGTTGTCTTTTGTATTTTGTTGGGACCCTGGGAGCTGATGGTATGATATCTGATGAGGTAGACATACCCTCTAATGGGCAAAGAAGCCATGAAGCTGACATTTCCAACCTAATCCCCTTATTTGAAATACCTTTTATCAATTATTTCTTGAAGAAGTCATTAACATAGATGTTCAGTGACCTTTTCTCTCTGTACTGTGGATGTTTACTCAACGTGATCACTGAAGGACATGAACAGTACAAGAGTTTGTGTGTTATTGGTTTAGTTAAACTGTTATAATTGTAACTATGATAACAATCAGATCACATTTTGTTAGCAACTAATGAAGAAATCCAGGTAAATCCAGGTAAATTGCAAACACGGTTCACATGGGAACAAATAGATGTGTAGCAAAAAAAACCTAACCTGTCATTTTCAGTGGCTTAATGCAGTTTTATCTGTTTCTCAGAGTATGTCCACCTGGCAAGGGTTTTTGGTTGGATTTTCAGATGTTTTTCGGATTTGAAAACTGCCTGAAAACCGACTGTCAACCTTCCACAAACATTCTAATAGAAAATCTGCTGTTTTCTACTGGGCACATTTACACACTGCTGGCGTTTCGAAAAACTCGGAACATGCACAATCTTCCGCCCGGTTTTCGGGCGGAAGGTGTGCTATTCCATGGTTATAGGGGACGAGCGAATCCACAAACCGCGGACACAACCATTCTCCGAAACCATTGAAAAGACGACAAAATACCGACCAGATTCTTAAACCAGTATTTTGTCAATGCCGTGTGGCCGTACCCTAACTTTCTAATACAAGTGTTGCCTTTTTTATTACCCTCACCACTAATGAGATGCCTGCTGATTCTATTCCTTGCTTAGGAAAACCATGTACATAAAAATAGATTCTCTTCTTCCAAAAAGCCTTATGGAAGAAACTGCATAACGTGGGAGCTTTAATAAGCAAACTGCGGTCCTATTGCAAAGAAAAACTGCAGAAACTGCCATGCACCAAGTAAAATGATAGAGACTTTTTACAACATACTGAACACTTTTCAAAAATGCCTAGAAAAGGAGGCATAGCTAAGTAGTAAAATGTGCATGAATCTTTAGTGATGTGTAGTGTTCCTAGGATCTGTTCCTGTTTGGGTCAACAGAAGTTCGACCCCCCAAAAAATTGGCTTTGAGACATGCAGAATTTTTTTTGTTGGATTTGAAAGGGTTAACTTACCCATTCATAAAACTTCTAGTCCAATGGTGCAGACACCCCACTTTCACTTTTTTCTCTTTCTAAAGTCACTTCCAGTCCCATAGAATTGACGTTGAAGCAACAGCATTACAGTACGAGAAATGCTGAGTAATTTACCCATACTAATCCAGTAAAATAAAAAACTCTAACCCCAGTTTAGCACCATAGTAACAGTTGATTTTTTTTGTGGTTATCACCAAAAACTGGCTTCGGCTGGCCTGAATTCAAGCACTTGGATTTGGGTCAAATTTCACTTTAAACCAAATCTGAAGCACATCTCCGATGATGTGCTCCATTCTTCTGTCTCAAAGTATTGAGTAAATAAGCCAACCAAAAGGTAATCTAACAAAGAGAAAAGCATCAAACATAATAAGCTTAATTTATCAAAACTGTCTAACAATAAGATACTTTCGGCGACATGTATGATTTTTGTTGCCCAGGAGCCATTTTTTTTGCCCGTATTAGTAGCATAGAATGTGCCTGAATCTATGACCTGTTCTACTGTGGGTCATAGATTTAGCGCTTTGTAGTTCCTAAGCAACAATTTTGGCTCAGGTAAACCAGTTTTAGGCCATGTTCACACGGCGTAAAATGGGCCGTATTTCGGTCCGTAATTATGCGCCGGAGTGTGCAAAACGGGCTGAAAACGTCCCATTCATTACAGTAATCCACAGTTCTCATAGAGAACTATGGATTACGTCTCCTCTCCCTGCTCGGCGAATCCGCCGGGCGGGGAGATAAGTGACATGTGAATTACCAGTGGCGTATACGCGCCGCTGGTAATGCAAGTCAATGGGCCGGCGAAGTGCCGGCCCCCCGCTCACTCCCCCGCTACCGCCCTGTCCCCGTCCACACGGCGTAATTGCGGGGGCGTAATTACGTCCCGCAGATAATCCATGTGAACATAGCCTTAAAATGCTCTACCTGTTCCAGCAGTAAAGTGACTGGATTTGCCGTAATAAAGCTACAAATCTATAGCTTTGTACGATTGTCATGCGACATGAATCCAGCACGCCCACTGATCTCAGGTGCATTACAAAGTGTCGCGGGCACTTGCAATGTGCCTAATTTTGAAGTGCGTCTGATTTTTAATCAACAGGGCTGCGCCAGTTTTTGGGCTGACTAATGGCGCAGCCCCGTACATACATGTCGTCCTTTAATGTCCGCAGCAATCAACCAGAGCTCAGCTTTCTCTTCTCCAGAGCAGTATAAGACATAAAAGCTGAACTCTGACTGGTTGCTATAGGCAAAACAGACTGCCTTAGGCTATGTTCACACGGCTTATTTGCGGGGCGTAATTACGACCCGCAATTACGCCGTGTGGACGGGGGCGGGAGCGGGGGGCTGGCACCTCGCCGGCCCATAGACACGTCACTTATCTCCCCCCGCGTCGGATTCGCCGAGCGGGGAGAGGAGACGTAATCCATAGTTCTCTATGAGAACTGTGGATTACCGTAATGACTGGGATGTATTCCAGCCGTAATTCGCGCACTACGGTGCGTAATTACGGACAGAAATACGTCCCATTTTAAGCCGTGTGAACATAGCCTTATTGTTAGACAGTTTTGATAAATAAGCCTCATTATTTTACTCTACAAGCAGCATTGTGATAGATTCGGTGCATTCTTTGCCTGTCTTGTTTAATTCTGTCTAAATGTAAGTGTTAATAAATCTCCCCCTATGTGTTCTACTGCTGGAATAATGTAAGACCCGGCTTTCTCCTAGTGATGTAGCACTGTATAGCAGCTAATGGTTCTTTGCTGCTCCAGTAGGCTTTCCAGCATCTTGTCTGAGCAGATGTTGTAGTGGCTTACACTGATCTCAGAATTATGCAGTATTATGTATGCTTTTGGCTCTGCGCTCTAAACAAAAGACGTTACATTCTATTTGGAAACCGTGCCCTAGGTTGACTCCATTTTCTGAAATTGCAATGCCTGTAATCAGTTCAAGAGGCATGAGATGCGTTTCTATTACAGTACATATTGCTGAAAAAAGTAATATAGACAAAGTGCACAACAGATGCTGCAAGACTGCAGCACTGAATATGAGGAGATGATATTCACCAAATCAGATGTTGTTTCTTATCGTAAGGACAAAAAAATTAAATAATGCTTACAGCTTCCAAGGCCGCTAATTGGGACCTATTACAAGGGGAATTTATTATCTGCTGTGCTGGTGGGAAAAAGTATTCTATTTTGGCGCTCTCCTGTAAACGCAACAAAAATCGTGACTTAATTTTTGCGGCAAAGCAGAGAAAAAAAGAGGACACGGAAATTGGTGCAAAACCATAATACATGAAAATATAAACATGAATCTTTATTAGGGTCAAAAAACACCAGAGAAAAAATAAAAACAATTATAAAGAAAACAGCTGAAATATATCACAAGGGCCGTGTAATCATCCCCAGCGCCACCGCCATCAGCCGACGCTGCCGATCGTTAGGATCCTAAGTTGATACTGATCGCTAAGATATCGGCTTAGGATCTTGGTAATGGCAGCAGCTCCAGGACTAACTGTATGTGCGTCTGCCGGACCCACATACAGTTACAGGCTTCTGCGGAGCACAGAGTGAGGGCTCTCTGCTCTGCAGATTACTCTAGTAAGGGCGCGTTCCCACTGCACAGGACAAATACCGGCCGGTTTGCCGGCCGGTATTTGTCCTGTTTTGCGCCCGTCCCCACGGCCGCGGGGGGGACGGCTTATCTCCGCGATGAGCGGAGAACAGCCCTCCCCCCTCCCATTGAGAAGCACATCTTCCGTCGGAAAACCGGACAGAAGATTGTGCTTCTACAATGTTTTGCCGCCGGACTGCCGGCGACAAAACCGTCCGACGGCAAAAACCTGTGCAGTGGGGACTGCTGCACAGGTTTTGCATAGAGCACCATTGTGCTCATTTTCGGCCGGTTTTATAGGCGGTCTGAAAAACCGCAAACCGGCTGAAAAACCGGCCGAAAACCCGTGCCGTGGGGACATGCCCTAAGCCGCAAGCATGCTTGCAGCTCACCGGAGTACACAGCACAGGCGGCGTGAGTGTCATCATGCTGCCTGCGCAGCCTAGTGACGTCATGCTGCCTGAAGAAGAAGACCTGGAGCAGCGACAGCGTCATGGAGTGAGGTAAGGTGAGTACTGTTAGTTTTTTTTATTTTTAATTAGCCATATACATGCTGAGGGATCTATAATCTACCTATACATGTGCAGGGGGAACCTATAATCTACCTATACATGTGCAGGGGAAACTATAAGCTACCTATATATGTGCAGGGGAACCTATAAACTGTCTATATATGTACTGGGGGACCTATAAGCCATCTATATACATGCTGGGGGACCTATAACCTACCTATATACCTGCTGGGTGACATATACACCTGTTGGGGGACCTACAACCTGCCTATTTACCCACAGTAGGATATATAACCTGCCTATTTACTCACTGGGGGACCTATAACCTTTCTATACACTTGCTTGGGGATCTATAACCTGTCTATATACCCAATAGGGTACTTATAACCTGCCTATATACCTACTGGGGTACCTATAACCTGCCTATATACCTACTGGGGGACATATAACCTATACACCTACCTACTGGGAGACATATAAACTATATATCCACCTACTGGGGAACATATAACTTACTGGGCACTCTATTATCTAAACTGGGGGACATGTAACTTACTGCGATGTGAAGTCGCTAATAATCATTAAGCCGGTTGTTAAGGCCTCAAGTTGATTGATAAGAGTTAGCAATCGACTCCGGGGACTACTGTGTAATAGTTACTGACGGGATTCAGACCATTCTTTACATGTAATATCAAGAATTCACCTCTTAAACCATTTAGTGCTGCAGTGGACTTCTGTCCAAGACTGATGCATAGTGTTGTTTGCATGGGGTTCTGTTCGGTTCAATAGAAGACATCCTTAACCCACATTTTTTCTCACTAAGGTAGGGCTAGGGTTGTTTAAAGTATTTTGGGGGTTAACTGTCTGGTCTGGCGATGGAGCACTGCTGTTATGACCTAATTTCCAGTCCAATTTAGCATCCAATGTCACTTCTGGTTACTATAACATTGGGCCTATAGAAAAGTAACTAGAAGGGACAATATACACAATGTCTGATGTCACTTGAGTGAAATAACCGGAAGTAAGAACGGACACAATGTCTGATGTTACTTCAGGCTACTATGATATTGGGCCTATGTTGAAATAACCAGAAATTACATTAGACGCAACATCTGTTATAATTTCTGGCTGACATAACATTAGGCCAATGATGTAGTAAGCAGAAGAGACATCAGACGAGATGTTGGACTGGGATGTGTCGCTTTGCTGGTTTGGTAAGTTAACCCCTTAAAGCCCCTTATACAACCCCAACCCTAATTTAGGATTATGGCTATGGTTGATTTTTGGAGGGGATTTTTGCCAAAAATGTATTTAGGCCATCCATCTACGATTCAGGCTTTGACCAAAATCCAAAGCGCAACACTACTGGTGTATGAAGCACAAGTCTAAGTATATTCAACATATATCTTTTCCCATGACTAAAACAACCATTTTTTATTATTTATTTATTTTTTTAAGATTTTCTCCACAATTTGATTCCAGCCTGACCAAATCAAATAGTTTACATTTGGGAGGAATTTGATATCAACCCAAATCTGAAGTGTAGCACTAAACACTACCTACAGAATATGCCATGACTTCACTATCTATGTATTTTCTGTTTATCCCTACGGTAAAATATGATTGTGTGCATTATTCAGGGTCTGTGACACTACTGTAAGAATTATGGTATGCCTGTTTAGTGAAGCTACCGTGTACAAGAGTGAGAATATATGAAGTACAAAGGTTGCATTTACATGTGGGAAATGTCTGTCCAATGTTTTTTCTGCATTTTAAGAACATGTTTAAATGGGGGTTTTTATTTACAGATTTCACTTCAGGGTCTGGGAACTTAAAATTGCATCTGGCGATACCAAACTAGTTTATGTAGAATATAGACACAGATGGTAACAAGTCTATAATACTTATGCTGGAACTTACCCCTCATGCTGTTTATGTCGCTTCAGGTCAGTGTATTCCAAGTTCACACTTCTGAGATTCGTATTAGATTTGGATGTAAGGCTGGAATTTTAAAATAGACTAGCAGAATTAAAAAATCTATCAACTCATATGTGATATAAAATAATTCTACAAATTACAATGGATATTCCCACAATTCACAATTGCATTGAACAATAGTTGGATTTATGAACTCTAGTTTCAAGTTAGTTATATCATAATGTGGCCACAACATTGAAAAATAAAATACAGAAAAAATGCCTAGTGCAATCATTGCAGGGACATGACAGTAATTTTACATAATCAGTATATTCTGATATACTGTATCTTTCCTTGAAGAAAAGTTTGTCATCTGAGACTTATTGTATCACAATTAACTTACAGTTGAAAACAGAAGTTTACATACACTATATGAAAAGACATATATATATGTTTCTCTCACTATCTGACATGAATAAACCTTACCCATTTTAGGTCTATTAGGATTTCCCCAATTATTGTTGTTTATTATATATTTAGCAAATGCCTGAATAATGACAGAGAGAATTTTTAAGGCATTTTTATTACTTTCTGCAAAGTAAAAAGTTTACATACACTAGCCTATGTGATGATATCAAATATTTGAAATTCTGGTAAATTAGAGACACACCTGTGGATGTTTTTTCTAAAGCACACCAGAAACACACTGCTTCTGTGTGTAACATCATGGGAAAGTCTAAAGAAACCAGCCAAGGAAGAGAATTGTGGGCTTGCACAAGTTTGGATCATCTTTGGGTACAATTTCTAGATACCTGAAGGTGCCTTGTTCATCTGTACAATCAATTATATGCAAGTACAAACAGGATGGGAATGTCCAGCCATCATACTACTCAGAAAGGAGACAGGTTCTGTGTCTCAGAGATGAACATGCTTTGGTCCAACTAGTGCATATCAACCAAAGAACAAAAGCAAAAGACCTTGTGAAGATGCTGGAAGATGTTAAGATTACGTCATTATCCACAGTGAAACATGTATTAACATGGACTGAAAGGCCACTCTGCCAGGAAGAAGCCATTACTCCAAAAGAAACATAAAAGCCAGATTCATGATTGGAAATGCACCCAGGAACATAGACAAACATTTTTGGAGACATGTCCTGTGGTCTGACAAAACTAACTTTTTGGCCATAATGACCATTGTTATGTTTGGAGAAAAATGGAGAAGCTTGGAAGCCTAAGGACACCATCCCAACTGTGAAACATCATGTTGTGGGTTGTTTTGCTGAAGGAGGGACTGGTGCACTTTACAAAATAGATTGCATCATGAGGAAAGAAGATCATGTGGCAATAATATGTGAAACAACATCACAAGACATCGGCCAAGAAATGAAATCTTGGCCGGAAATGGGTCTTCCAAATGGACAATGACCCGAAGCACACTGCCAAACTGGTTACAATGTGGCTTAAGGATAACCAAGTCAATGTTCTGGAGCGGCCATCACAAAGCCCTGATCTCACTTTCATTGAAAATTTATGGGCAAAGCTGAATAGGAAGGTGCGAGTAAGACGACCTACAAACATTGCTCAGTTAAACCAGTTCTGTCAGGAGGAATGGGACAAAATTCCTACCAAGTATTGCGAGAAACATTTGACCCAAGTCATGCACTTTATGGACAATGCTACCAAATACTAATGAAATGTATTTAAACTTTTGACTTTGTAGAAAGTAATAAAAATGCCTTAAAAAATTCTCTCATTATTCTGAAATTTGGCAAATATAAATAATTTTGGTTCCTAATTGACCTAAAACAGGTAAGATTTATTCTGATTTCATTGCAGATAGTGAGAAAAACATGCATATGTGTCTTTTTATATAGTGGATGTAAACTTCTGATTTCAACTGTATATACTAGTGCATCTCAAAAAAATTGAATATCACTGAAAAGATAATTGATATAAATAATTTTAGTCAAATAGAGAAACCCATGTATTTTATAGACTCATTACAGTATGAATTACAAGGTTTAATATAATACACTTGTAAGCCCCATAGCAAATAAAAAGATAGTAATGGAGAACCCCTTTAATTTTCAATGATATTCTAATTTTTTGAGATGCACTAGTATAAGAAGGGAACCTGTGGAGTTCTCCAACAAATAAAGATAGCAGTAACTACTTATAGCTACCAATCAGCTGATTTCACAGCGGTTGAATTTTTTTTCTGTAGACCTTCTCATTCATTAGCTATTGTTGCCATGAAAGATACCAAATTGGTAAAAAGCCAGCACCAAGGAAAATTATGCAAAAATTATATCTTTATTCAACTTCATTAAATAATACAAATTAGGTCATGATATAGAGCTAGATATATTAGCTCTAAACTGTGATCTGATCTTACTTTTTAAATGAAGTAGAATAAACATTTAGGGCCACATGTATGAAAACTGGCTAGGTCTAAAATTTACCTTGTTGCCCATAGCAACCAAACTGAGCGACCCTTTCATTTTTCAAGAGCACTATATGAAATGAAATTGGTGCTGTGATTGGCTGCTATGGGCAGCAAAGTGAATTTTAGACCTAGCCAGTTTTCATACATGTTTTATATTTTTCCATGGTGCTGGCTTTTTACCAACTTGGCATCTTAAATGGATTTCCAGAGACCCCTTGGAGTGGCTGTGCATCTTCTTCTCAAGTACCGTGATTGCATCTACAGGTGAGCCGGCTGGAGCGGCTCATTTGCCTTTTTTCATTTCAAATTGTTGTCATTAGTTATTGCACCATTATTTCAAGTGGGTGACCCACCTCTCTCCTTTGGCAGTGCATAGGCTTACTGCATAGACAGTCACCACTGCACAAGGGCCGTGAACCTAAGCGTTCTCCACTACTCAGAACTGAGGAAGGAGACCACCCACTTGACAGCTTAGGAGTTAATTAACATATTATTGCTGAAACAAACAGCTAATGACTAGAAAGGAATGCAAGAAAAAAAATAAAAAGTTACAAAATCAGTGGAGAAGCAGCCTTCGGTAGATACTGTTGGCTCCAGCTGTTGGAGGACCTCAAAGGTTCTCTTTTTTTGTCCAGGTAATTTTTTTTTCCTTCTGCCTCTCTGCATTTAGACAGCCATAACTCTTTAAAATTTTTCATTGACTTGGTTATCTGAAACCTTGTTTTTTTTTGCGGCAGAAACTGTATATTTCCATCACAGTTTGGGTATAAAAATAAGTTACTTTGTAATGGATTTGATTTTTTGTGACATTATTATAGAAAAAATGTTTTTATACTGTTAAGTTTCACACTATAAAGTCCTCTCAAAGAATTCTAAAAGTTATTATGGTTGTGCAGATATTTAGCAAGCAGAGATTTTGGTGTTCTATTTAATGTACTACATAATAATACAATTTTATACTAAATATTAACTCTTTTTTAGCTGTCTTTTTATTTTAATAGTATTTTAACAATTTGTAATTTGATTAAGAGATTAATATTTTACAATTTGTTCTATGTCTTCTGTACGCTATCTCATTATGATTTGTGTTACAATGATACAGGCTGCCGTTAGAACAACAGTTTGTTTCCCCATTTAGTAGATTTACTGGAGAGTCTTTCAGAAGATTTCCCCAGTTTCTGACTGGTGACCCAATCAAAGGGTTAAATGGCCAGGATGAATGAAGGCTGAGCTGCAATAACAGACAGGAGCTCATGCATAAAAAGTAATGTTTCTAGACAAAAACAATCCTTTTTTCTTATTCAGGACAAACCTTTAAAGGACAACTTTTATGAATACAGGAGTTCTTACTGCAGTTGTTCAATGGGAATGTATCCAAATGCTTTATTTTAGTAGCCAGTTGCTTGCAGTCAGCATCCCGTATATATCATAATTATTATTTATTTTAGAGCTCTAATAATCTATGACAGAGGCTCCAAATAGACTCTCTGGTACAGATGTGAGGCTAGCCTAGAAGGGTTTTCCTAGTGTATACAGATGTAGAAAAGATAAATGTGACAGATAACCCACCATAAAATCACAGTACAATAAATTAACTAGAATTTTTCAATGCTTTTTAACCGCTTTTGTTGTGATCTCAGAACATATAACACTGAAACCCATGATATTTCTGTCAAGTAAAACTTTGCTACATCATCTGCTCATTAACAGCCTGTGCTATACTGTACTTTGCTGATAGGTGGAGGCTCTACCTTTGGCTTTATATATGAAGGAGGAGATATGTATAAACAATGTGTAAAGAGATGAAGTCCAGCTCAGCTTGATGCAAATAAAAATCCATGTTTATTGTAGAGTGAAGATAAAACAAAACATCCAGGAGAAACTTCTCACGCGTTTCAGGCCCAAACAACAAATGGCCCTTAGTCGTAGCATAGTAAAACACATACACAGACCCACCTTTAAAGCATTGCTGATTGATAAGTTAAGACACCTGTTCTATGTGTGGTGTGTCTGTGTCTGACTCAAGATACAAAGCAAAACAAAAACAAAACAGGACATATACATTTTGCAACATATCGATACATCATATTAATAGTGCAGGATGATGTCCTGTCTGCTGTTTAACCCACATGGCATTCTGGTTTTTAATGTAAAAATCCAAAAGGATTCTCGGTTAAGTAACAACCTTTTATGATCACCACCTCCCTGTGGGAGATTAACCCTTTCTATTCCCTGTACCAAGAGAGTGTTATTGTTACCTGCATGAAACCTCGCGCAATGCCGCGACACTGCAGACGCACCCGGTGTGCACTCTGCCCGAGCATCCGATAGATGCCTTCTTATACGTTCTTTCAATTTACGGGTGGTGCATCCAACATATTGGACGCAGCACTGAGGCAAGTTACTAGGTAGATTACATATTGGGTATTACAGTTAATATACTGTTTAATAGCATAATCTTTGCCTGTTTGTAATGATCTGAAGGAAGAAGATTGGCTAAGTACACCACAACAAGTGCATCTGTTATGACCACATCTAAAACATCCAGGGAAACGTAACCATGTAGATGTGTGTGAACGGTCCTGGAACAGACTAGGTGAGAGACGCTGCCTTAGAGTGGGCGCTCGTTTGGCTACACATCTGAAACCTCCTGAAAAACAATAAGATAGAAGTGGATCTAAGGTAAGTATAGGAAGATACTTTTTCATAATATCTGATATAATAGGAAATTCCATACTATAAGTGGTAGTGAATACCATGGGATTCCGGGTTATAAGGGTTTTGTTGGCCGGTTGTTGTTGTTTATGTAGCAGACTATCGCGTGTTTTTTGTAGTGCTATCTGTTTGGCACGTTTTAAACTGCAAGAGGAATAATTTCTGGGTTTTAACCTTTGTTCAATCTCAAGGCTTTCCTTTAGAAAATCTGCTCTATTGGTGCAGTTGCGCCTCACTCTAAGCATTTCACCCATAGGGATGTTCCTAATGGTGTGTCTTGGGTGACAAGATTCAGAATGTAGAATCGTGTTACCCGCAGTATTTTTTCTGAAAGTTTTAATGGAAACACCATTACAATCTCCCATGAGAGTCAAATCCAAAAAGTCAATGGTAGATGTACGAAATTGAAATGTAAATTTTAATGAAAGAGAATTCAAATTGAAAAAATCTGATAGGTTCGGTATGGCCGCCACATCACCCCCCCAGATAATGAGGAGGTCATCGATGTAGCGGCCATACCAAACAATATCAGATGAAAAAGGATTGACTTCAGAGAACAAAAACAGATGCTCCCACCAGGCCATGTAAATATTCGCTATAGAAGGCGAAAACTTGGCCCCCATGGGAGCACCCGTAATTTGTAGATAGAAGGTGTTTTCAAACTTAAAAAAATTATGTTTTAAGAGATAAAGTAAAACATCCAGCAAAAATTCTTTAAGTACAGGTTGATAATCACTGCCAAAGACGTCCAGGATACCTTAGATATTAAAATCCACATGGCACAACTGGAAAAATGTCTTAATCTTGAATTAAGGACTTGGTGGGACTTAACCACACTTAACAACTATATCGAGAAACAGATGATACCGCGTGGGTTGCGCATAAGAAAATTTCCCACATCTGATTATCCGGAAAATTTCAAAAAGGAATGGGAGAATATTTTGAGTGATTGTTCCATCAAGCTGATGCGTCTTATTGTGGACCATGAACAAACCATGCTTATGGAGGTACGTGAAAAAATTCAAGTTTTGCAAGAAAATATTACACCATTTAAAGAGTCACAGGACTTTTTTTTGCTAGATAAAAGAATTAAAACTAATCTTGAAAAACTTGAGAACACTATAACAGAGACGAAACAGATTAAATTCTTGCGTGACCTGCAGGACTATAAAATGGGCCAGGTTTACAGTTGGTCGTCGGAATATGCTGGCTCCATGCCACGTTCCATATTAAAAAACAACAGAAGGTTCTCAGCACGTCATAATGCTAGAGTTGGGTTTAGCTCTACTGAGGTTGAGTCCTCAGATACTGCATCCGAGACTCTAGATAACGTTGACTCTATTCACACTGATCCAGTTGTCAAGAACAAACGCAGAAATTAAAAAAACGCAGATCTGGGCCGAAAACACTGCAGATCCCCAGTGTTATCCAAAACGCCAACAGAAAAAGAAAAAATAGAGACTAATAATGTTCAAGTCTTCAATTTATCCTCTAAAATTCTTTCTGAATCACAACTTATGTTATTATCACGTGGTTTATCATTTTCCCCTACTTACCACTTCAATGTTTATCGTACTATTCTAGACGTCAACAAACTTGCTAGGGATGTCACTATCCGCAGGCATTTTGATATGTTACATGGTAATGATGTTAATACTGTTTAACAAAATATAGCTGTCAATAATGTTTCATCTGCACAATCTTTTTCGTTTCCTGAACTCATTGCTATTTCTAATTTACAGTCTTTAGAAAACGAAAATGTAAATGTTTGTAACGATGACTCTTCTCCCTCAGAGTATAACATCAAAAATAGATATTTTTATCCAATACAATCGCGTACACCATCACTAGACCATTTTCAAGAGGAGGTTGAGAAAGCATTAATACAGCTTTCTGATACCATCAAACGTACACCAGATAATTTACCTGTGTCTGAGAAAAAAGCCATTACAGATCTGGAGAACATGTCTGATATTGTCATTCGACAGGCGGATAAAGGTGGGGGGGTAGTGATATTAGATAGAGAGATCTATAGACGTGGTAATCTTCTATTACTATCGGATAGTACTACTTACAGGGTTCTTGCATCTGACCCTACTTATGTTTTTACAGCCAAATTAAATAAGTTGATACAGGAAGGTTTTGATTTGGGACTCTTTACAAAAAAACAAAAATAACTTATAGTTCCATCATCTCCAATTGTGGCTATTTTCCACTCTTTTCCCAAAATTCATAAGGGGGGTTTCCCTCCACCCCTACGTCCAATTGTAGCGGGTATAGGGTCCTTAAACGAAAACCTATCAGGATGGCTGGATCATTTTTTACAACCGCTAATTAGAAAAATACCTGGGTTTATAAAAGATTCCACAGACTTCCTCAATTCTTTTGTGGACTTCCAGTGGAAATCCAAATTTTTATGGATCACAGCCGATGTACAATCACTCTATACTGTCATTCCCCACGAGGCTGCTGTATCTGCTCTGACATGGTTTCTTGACAGTTACAGTGATTATCAACCTATACTTAAAGAATTTTTGCTGGATGTTTTACTCTATCTCTTAAAACATAATTTTTTTAAGTTTGAAGACACGTTCTATCTACAAATTACGGGTGCTCCCATGGGGGCCAAGTTTTCGCCTTCTATAGCGAATATTTATATGGCCTTTTGGGGAGCATTTGTTTTGTTCTCTGAAGTCAATCCTTTTTTTATCTGATATTGTTTGGGTATGGCCGCTACACATCGATGACCTCCTCATTATCGGGGGGGTTTATGTGGCGGCCATACCGAACCTATCAGATCTTTTTCAATTTGAATTTTTCTTTAATTAAAATTTACATTTCAGTTTCACAAAATCTACCATTGATTTTTTGGATTTGACTCTCAGGGGAGATTGTAATGGTGTCTCCATAAAAACTTTCAGAAAAAATACTGCGGGTAATACGATTCTACATTCTGAATCTTGTCACCCAAGACATACCATTAAAAACATCCCTAGGGGTGAAATGCTTAGTGCGAGGCGCAACTGCACTAATACAGCAGATTTTCTAAAGGAAAGCCATGAGATTGAACAAAGGTTAAAACCCAGAAATTATTCCTCTTGCAGCATAAAACGTGCCAAACAGATGGCACTACACAAAACGCGCAATAGTCTGCTGCACAAACAACTTCAACCGGCCAACAAAACCTCTTTAACCCGGAATCCCATAGTATTCACTACCACCTACAGTATGGAATTTCCTATTTTATCAGATATTATGAAAAAAAGTATCTTCCTATAGTTACCTTAGATCCACTTCTATCTGATTGTTTTTCAGGAGGTTTCAGATGTGTAGCCAAACAAGCGCCCACCCTAAGACAGCGTCTTTCACCTAGTCTGTTTCAGGACCGTTCACACACATCTACTTGGTTGCGTTATCCTGGATGTTTTAGATGTGGTCATATCAGATGCACTTGTTGTGGTGTACGTAGCCAGTCCTCTTCCTTCAGGTCATTACAAACAGGCAAAGATTATGCTATTAAACAGTATATTAACTGTAATACCCAATATGTAATCTATTTAGTAACTTGCCTTCAGTGCTGCGTCCAATATGTTGGATGCACCACTTGTAAATTGAAGGAACGTATAAGAAGGCATCTATCGGATGCTCGGGCAGAGTGCACACCGGGTGCGTCTGCAGTGTCGCGGCATTGCGCGAGGTTTCATGCAGGTAACAATAACACTCTCTTGGTACAGGGAATAGAAAGGGTTAATCTCCCACAGGGAGGTGGTGATCATAAAAGGTTGTTACTTAACCGAGAATCCTTTTGGATTATTACATTAAAAACCAGAATGCCATGTGGGTTATACAGCAGACAGGATATCATCCTGCACTATTAATATAATATATTGATATGTTGCAAAATGTATATGTCCTGTTTTGTTTTTGTTTTGCTTTGTATCTTGAGTCAGACACAGACAAACCGCACATAGAACAGGTGTCTTAACTTATCAATCAGCAATGCTTTAAAGGTGGGTCTGTGTATGTGTTTACTATGCTACGACTAAGGGCCATTTGTTGTTTGGGCCTGAAACGCGTGAGAAGTTTCTCCTGGATGTTTTGTTTTATCTTCACTCTACAATAAACGTGGATTTTTATTTGCATCAAGCTGAGCTGGACTTCATCTCTTTACACATTGTATTCCGCTTGCCATCGTGTCCGTGCTCGCAGAGAGGTGTTCGGGTGAGCTGGATTCTTTTCATTCATTCATCATATGTATAAACAGGGCAGAGCCAAAAAACTAATGTATGAATAATCGTACGCCAAAACTTTGCCGCAGTTTGCACTAGACATGACACTTTTGAATGCGCCACAAATGCACCAAAGTTTGGCACGAAACTTGCATACAAATCCATACCATGGCTGAAACAAAGTTTGATGCATAACACCCTTTCATACATACTGTCACAGTCTACAATCCTCTATATCGATATAGAACAAGCGTATCGGCACCATGTTTCATACATATCACCCTAAGGGCGACATGTATGAACAGGGCTGTGCCAGAACTCTGGCCTCAAAAGCTGTAGTAAACCAGTTCTATAGATGTATGAACAGGTGCACCCAAACGTTGGCGTTTTGGGGCGTTCTGGTGCCGGAGCACCACATTAGTAGAAGTAGACATATTTATGATTCTTTGACACCAAAACTTTGGAGCAGAACAGTTAGGGCATGTCCCCATGGCACAGGTATTCGGCCGCTTTGCGGTTTTTCAGACCGTCTGAAAAAACGGCCGAAAATGAGCACAATGGTGCTCTATTGAAAACCCTTGCAGCAGTCCCCACTACACAGGTTTTCCGTCCGGCGGTTTTTCCGGCCGCAAGACACTGTAGAAGCACATTCTTCCATCCGGTTTCTGAATGGAATATGTGTTTCTCAATGTGAAGGGGGAGGGCTTTTCTGCGCTCATCGCGGAGAAATGCCGTCCCTCCCGCGGCCGTGGGGACGGGGGCAAAACAGGACAAATACCGTCCGGAAACCTGACCGGTATTTGTCCTGTGCCGTGAGAACACGCCCTTAGAACAGCCAGACCAAGTTAAAGGTGGTGCCTGAGCCAGATTTGTTGTATTGGCACTAGACTGCCCCTGTATGTATGAACTACAGAAGAACAGGTTCATACATTCTGGTGCAGTCTATACTACCTTAAAGCAATTTTGAACTGGTCTATCAGTGACAGAATTTATACATGTCGCCCTAAGTGTACAAGTGGCCATTGAGAGTTGGGTTTCACCAGCTGGCGGTGTTCCTGTATAGTCTTCTACTGTTTATTCGGCGCTGACTTTATCAGACTGTGAGGGGAAACAATTAGTGATGAGCGATTACGTTGACTATCGTCATCGGGTCGATAGTCGATATCGGCAATTATCAATAAGATATCCGATAGTCGATAATAGATTATCACCGATGACCATTAAAGTCTATGGGAGAGCAACAACACCTTCATTCTTACAACCAAACAGGGCTGGAGAAGCTGGAATTAACATCCGCAACAGTCAAATGGATATGTGCTACATCTTAGGCAACACACTTAGGTTATAAAAGCCACAGAAAAAAAATCACAGACCATTCACTATCCCTGTCTTGCACCACAGTATGACCCTTAAACCTGCATGACCGACAAATTAAAAAGTGCCAGAAGGCAGTATGATTTGAACATCATTTTACTTGAACTGGACATGTAATATCCCTGTCCTGGAACGCAGCATGAGCCCCAAACCTGCATGACCCCCAGATTTAAAAAGTGCCGGAAAAAGGAGTCTTTCAACCACCATTTCTTAGTTTCAACTGTGACAATGACCAAAAACCTTTCCTGGGACCATCAGTCACCTGAGCCCACAAACCTGCATGACCCCCCATTAAAAAGTGCCGGAAAAAGGAGTCTTTCAACCACCCTTTTAGTTTCACTGGACATTGACCCATACTGTCCTGGGCCACAGCAAGACCCTTAAAACCTGTTTGATCTACAGATCACAAAGTGGCACTAAGCTATTTTGTACAGTGACTGTCATTTAGTATATTTTTTGGTAACTGACATTTGTTTACAGAATTTATTTAGGGAAGTTTTATTTATAGTTTTACATTATTATCATTTTGCTTTTTTTTCAAGTGTGATAACATACACCCCTCCCTGCAGTTTTTAAAGGTATTTTTTACACGTGTAGATGTGTTTTACTTCGTCCGCACACCCCATAAGTAATAAAAATGTCCTAATCATCCCCAAATCACTTCTTAGTTGAGAAGACATTTGCCCTCCTGGCTTCTGAGAGTGATTCAGCCAATCAATTCAATGTTTCAGTTTTCCTCCAAATCCTTCTTCAGTGATTAGGACAGACTCCCCTGGAGATCAGATGTTGGACCCCATAGTGACTCCAGCCCCAGAAAATTTTAAGCCTCAAAATGTGCAATTTGTCCAGCCCTGGAGCCCTTTTTGACACTACTTAACCTCACAGAAATCACCTTTTCAAAATCTGATTTTTTTAGAGAAATTTGAAGCTCTCCTGATTGCCCCTAACGGTGAGAGCCAGTGCTGCCATCAGCCATCTGTTAATGCGGAGGTCCAGCTGCCAGGGACAGACTTACAGTGGTGAGAGCCCAGGCTCGCGTCTGTCATCTATTAACACGCAGGTTCAGCAGCCAAGGCCAGAGTTACAGTGGGTGCGGTGAGAGCCCAGGCTGGCATCTGTCATCTATTAACACGCAGGTTAAAATGCCCTTATGATGCAGCAACGTAAACAGTCGTGCTGAAGCAGAGTGCGGAAGCGGAAGTGTGAGGTAAGACCTCCAACCTTCCTCAGTACACAGTCAAGACCTGGGTAGCGCTTGCCCCTCCGTATGAGTGCGGACCAATTGAGCTTCACTTGGAAATACTGGTGGTTAACGCTCCTGTTACACCCAGGTGCCCTTTTTCTTGCCATTCTTTTTCTCATTTTACTCAACGTGCTGGAGGAAATTGTCTCTGTACTTTGTTCTCTGTCCGTGCTTCATACTCCATGTCCTCTGAATAACCTACATCTGGTCAAGTTTTCCTGTACCTCCCTTGTACAATTCAGAGGAATTTTTTTACCAGCTATTTTGTACATGCAAGTTTTTTAGTAGTTTAATTCTAGAAAAAACATTTTTAAAATATTTAAAACTCTTTTTTAATTGTATTAAATGGGTTGTCTCAATACAGGGATTGCTAGCTATGTTAAAGATCTTGCAAAAACAAGTCATTTTTGCAATATGTGTCCATTAACAGTGTCCTACCTATTCCTGTTTCTGACAGCACCATCACCCTTGAGCCACTCTTGACAATTGTGAAGAACAAATGTCTGTTAGAAACAACATTTTTTTTATAATAGGACCTGTAGTATAGCTGCATGTTACAGCAAAATGCCCCCAAAAATTCAAAACATGACCCATGAGCCACTTTGGACAATTGTGAAGAACAAATGTCTGTTAGAAACAAAATTTTTTTTTATAATAGGACCTGTAGTATAGCTGCATGTCACAGCAAAATGCTCCCAAAAATTCAAAGCATGACCCTTGAGCCACTTTGGACAATTGTGAAGAACAAATGTCTGTTAGAAACAACATTTTTTTATAATAGGACCTGTAGTATAGATGCATGTCACAGCAAAATGCCCCCAAAAATTCAAAGCATGACCCTTGAGCCACTTTGGACAATTGTGAAGAACAAATGTCTGTTAGAAGCAACATTTTTTTTATAATAGGACCTGTAGTATAGCTGCATGTCACAGCGAAATGCCCCCAAAAATTCAAAACATTACCCTTGAGCCACTTTTGACAATTGTGAAGAACAAATGTCTGTTAGAAACAAATTTTTTTAGAATAGGACCTGTAGTATTGCTGCATTTCAAAGCAGCATGACCCAAAAAATTCTAAAAATGACTTCTCAGCCACTGTTAAAAATTGTGAGGGAGAAATGCCACTTAGAAGCCACATTTCTGTTCCAAAGGACCATGATTATTGCTGTATCTCATAGCAACATGACCCCAAAAAATTATAAAAATGACTTCTCAGCCACTGTTAAAAATTGTGAGGGAGAAATGCCACTTAGAAGCCACATTTCTGTTCCAAAGGACCATGATTATTGCTGTATCTCATAGCAACATGACCCCAAAAAATTATAAATATGACTTCTCAGCCACTATTAAAAATTGTGAGGGAGAAATGCCACTTAAAAGCCACATTTCTGTTCCAAAGGACCATGATTATTGCTGTATCTCACAGCAACATGACCCCAAAAAATTATAAATATGATTTCTCCCCCAATATTAAAAATTGTTCCGGATAAATGCCACTTAAAACCCACATTTCTGTTCCAAAGGACCATAATTATAGCTGTATCTCACAGCAACATGACCTCAAAACCATTGACAATGCGAAAACATCAAGATAAAGTGAGTAATGGAATACGGTGTTGTCATGAAACCTTGCTGTCCTTTTACAGTCCTCCTCACAGCAAAACCAGCAAAATGAACTGTTGGGAAAAGAGAATAAAAATTGCAGTAAGAAATGATCATTTTTAAAAAAGTTTTCAAGAGGACCATTTCTGTTCGAAGAGGAATGTGAAGTAGACGGCAACTAATCGGAGACCACGGCAATTGGGCCACACCAACATCAGAGATCCATGCCTGATTCATCTTGATGAAAGTCAAACGATCCACATTATCTGTGGAAAGCCGGATGCGTTTGTCTGTAATGACTCCTCCAGCTGTGCTGAAGGTCCGCTCAGATATGACGCTGGCTGCTGGGCAGGACAACACCTCTATGGTGTGGCGAGCGAGCTCGGGCCATTCGTGCATTTTGGATACCCAGAAGTCTATTGGGTCCAGAACACATCCAAAAACATCGGTGTTGAGACGCAGATAGTCGTGCACCATGATCTTAAGCTGGTCTCTGTGTGTTGGATGTGTGCCCTGCATTGCATGCATTGGTGAGTTGGTAAATAAAGATTGCCAGAGGTCACCTATTAGGCTTCTGGCACCTTGCCTGCTGCTGCTGCTGCCGCTACGGCTACTTGGCACTCTACTGCTGTCACGTCGCTGATTTTGTTCCACCGTGACATTTGAAGAACGTGAATCAGACGCAACAGATGTCTCCAGTTGATCAATCAGTAAGGTCTCCATTTCCTTCATTTTACTCTCTATTTGGGTGGGTGGAAGGAAAGTGCTGAGTTCTGTTTTGTACCGGGGATCCAGGAGGGTGGCCACCCAGTAACTGTTGTTCATTTTGATGGCCTTAATGCGAGGATCATGTTGGAGGAAATGGAGCATCCAAGCACTCATGTGAGAGATGGAGCATTGATTTCCCAAGCCTCTTGGTCAAGGGGCACTAGCAAACTGATCTTCCTCATCTTCCTCCTCCGCCTCAAATTCGCGCCAACCTCTTTCCAAGGCAGGGACGTCGGTAACGTCGGTGTCTAGGAATACCTCCTCCTCCTCCTCCGCTTCCTCCGGCACAGCTTCAACACAGCCCTGACTTGCCTCAGATGATGCACCCTGAGAGCTGATGCGCTGCCTTGCACTAGCCCTGGACCCCGAACCACTGCCTAATGAAGACCGATAAAATTGAGAAACTGTCGGGCCTTGTGGATTCAATGGAGAGAAAGGCTCCGTGTCCGCATCTGTGTCCGTCTCCTCCTCCGTCGCTGCGGGACCTGTTGTTTCAGAGTGTCCAACGATCGTTCCAGAACTAAGATCACCACAATGCTCATGCTGACAAGGGCATCGTCCCACTGACCATTTTGGTGCTTCTTCAAAACTGGCAAGGATGGTGCAGAGCTCTTTCACCTGCCTCCACTCTCGGTGCTCAACAACCCGAGGTCCGCACCGCTGCTTGTCAGGCCATGTGTCACTTCGTACTGCGTAATGGCATTGCGCTACTGCCACAATCGCTGGAGCATGTGGAGGGTGGAATTCCAGCGTGTGCCACGTCAACAATGAGACGGTTTAAAGGGAGGCCGAGCTGACGCTGCAACGCAGCCAGGCGGGACGAAGCAGGGTGCGAACGGCGGAAGTGCGAACTCAGACCTCGAGCCTTCCTCAGCAGGCAGTCCAGACCTGGTAGCTCTTTTAGAAATTTCTGGACGACCAGGTTCATGACATGTGCCAGCAAGGGATGTGCTCCAGCCTACCGATCTTAAGGGCGGCCAGCAGATTTCGCCCGTTATCGCACACCACCTTCCCTGGCACAAGGCTCTTGTCACCCAGCCAGCGCTCGGTCTCGTTGCGGAGAGCCGTCCACAGCTCCTGACCTGTGTGGGGATGGTCTTTCAACACGGCCTGGTTTCTCTGGGCACGTGATGCCACCAGAGGACCTTGGGGGAAAGAGCCCTGCACCATCCCTGCGGTTTTGAAGAGCGTGCGCAGAGCCTGAGAGCCACCGTCACCCCCAGAGAAATCCACCCAGCTCACCAAGTGAGCTGTCACAGAGATATAGCGGCCTTGGCTGTGCTTACTAGTCCATGTGTCAGTGGTCAGATAGACTTTTCCGGCCACAGACGCAGACAACGCGCTTGAAATTTTAGATGACACATGGCTGGCCAGGGCAGGGACGGCTTTTCTGGGGGGGCAGGCAAGGGCCATGACGTGGCGGACCTCATCTGTGTCTACCAGACGGAAAGGCAACATTTCCAAAGCCAAAAGCCTGGCAATGCCGACATTCAGGCTTTTAGCTTTGGGATGGTTTGGGTTAAAGTGTTTCTTCTGCTCCCAAACCTGGAAGACAGAAGGCTGGCTGCTAGACTGGCCGCTGTACAGCATGCAGGTCGTCAAACTGGCAGAAGGAGAAGGGGTAGGATGGGTCTCTGGTGGTGCTGATGGTACTCGGGCGACGGTGGAGGCTGAAGCGGAGGCTGATCCCTGATCATGACTCTGAGAGACATGGGCAGCTGAGGAACGCTTGGTGGTGGCGGAGGAGGAGGAGGCGGAGACAGAGGGTGTGACAGTTGTTGGAGGCCCGGCGTCGGTCTGGCCTTTTTTGGCCATGTGTTGCCTCCATTTCAACTCATGCATTCGCTGCATGTGACTAGACATGTTGGTGTGGTTAACCACCTAAGTATTCTTGCCTCACTTATGCGTTTACGGCAAAGGCGGCATATGACATCGCTGTGGTGAAGCAGAGGCTTGCTCAAAGAAGGCCCAGGCTTGAGAGGTCCTGGACCTTTTTGACGGCGATAAGCGAGGAGCGGGGTTTCCACTGACCGTGGCTGGCGGAATCATATCAGCTTACATCTGCGACCGCCCTCTCCTTTTTTCAGGCGGGACCCGTACTGACACTACCCCATCGTCTTCCTCCTCGTCCAATGATGAAGCGCTCGCAAGCAAATTCTGCTGAAAAGACCACGTTGGATCCGCAATGTCGTCATCATCATCATCAACACAGGTGACTTGGTCGTCCTGACATTCTGCATCCAGGAGCTGCAGGCTACAAGCAAGAGGGACTGCAAGGCGTTGCCGACCGCCGGGGATTTTTGTCGATTGACCGGCTTCCTTCTCCTCCTCTGATGGCATCAGTAAGTGGGCGTCAGAGCAGAGAAAATCATCCTCTTTGGCCTCTTGATCTTTTAACATGCCTTCTGTCCCCAACCACATTTTGTCATCAAAGAGGTCTTCAGAAAATGGATTATCCACAGTGGTGAGTACACGAGTTGACATTTGGGCTGCTTCATATTGGACGGATGCTGATGATGCTGATGACGACATTTGTGGCCGTGACATGGGAGATGAGGAGTAAGACTGCTGGATGCAGGTTGCATTAACCACTGAAGGACAGATTGGCGACGCTTTTCGTTACTGAGATTTACAGTGCCCTGACCCAGCGATGACAGGCCTGACGATCCTGCAACTGACGATCCGCTGGCATGCGTGTTGTCGCCAGCACTGGAAGGAGCACCTTCTCTCGTACCTCTACCTCCATTTCCTACCCCCCTCTTTGCTCGCTTACCACTTCAAATTCGCTCCATGTTTAGAAATATAAAAATTTGAGAAGGTATGGAAGAGTTTTGGAAAGTCTCTTATTAAAAGACGGCAAATCACAGCTATTCTCAAATCCCTCTAATCAAAACAAAATTGCTGTATTCAAATTTAACTACAAAGTACCTCTATGAACAAAGCTTGACTGACCAAAAGTGAAAAAAACACCTGTCTGAAATGTATACGGGATAATAAAAGGTATTTTTTGGAACCAATCAATTCCCCTGTGGTGACTACTAAATTGATGTATTCAAATTTAACTACGAAGTAGCTCTATGAACAAATCTTGACTGACCAAAAGTGAAAAAAAAACACCTGTCTGAAATGTAAACGGGATAATAAAAAGTTAAGTTTAGGCACAAATCAATTCACCTGTGGTGACTACAAAATTGCTGTCTTCAAATTTAACTGCATAGTAGATCTATCAACAAAGCTGGACTGACCAAACTTGAAAAAAAACACCTGTCTGAAATGTATACAATATTAAAAGTATTTTATGGCACCTATCAGTACACCTGTGGTGACTACTAATTTGCTGGATTCAAATTTAACTGCAAGGTGGCTCTATCAACACAGCTGGCCTGCGCCAAAGTGAAAAAAAACACGTATCTGAAATGTATACTGATAATAAAAGGTATTTTTTTGCACCTATCAAACCTGTGGTGACTACAATGTTGCTGGATTCAAATTAACTGCAAAGTAGATCTATCAACAAAGCTTGACTGACCAAAAGTGAAAAAACACGTATCTGAAATGTATTTGGATAATAAAAGGTATTTTTGTCACCTTTCAATTCACCTGTGGTGACTACAAAATTGCTGTATTCACATTTAACTGCAAAGTAGCTCTATCAACAAAGCTGTACTGCGCCAAAGTGAAAAAACACATATCTGAAATGTATTCGGATAATAAAAGGTATTTTTGGCACCTTTCAATTCACCTGTGGTGACTACAAAATTGCTGTATTCACATTTAACTGCAAAGTAGCTCTATCAACAAAGCTTTACTGCGCCAAAGTGAAAAAACACATATCTGAAATGTATTCGGATAATGAAAGGTATTTTTGGCACCTATCAACCTGTGCTGACTACAAAATTGCTGTATTCTAATTTAACTGCAAGGTGGCTATATCAACAAAGCTGGAATGGGCAAAATATAAAAAGAACACCTATCTGAAATGTATACTGATAATAAAAGTGGAGTTTTGCACCTAACAAAGAGACCTGCAGTTACTAGAAAAGATGTGTATCCTAATATAAGTTCAGGCTGCCCAATATCCAGGAAATATTTCAATAGAAAACTGTTAATAATAAAGCTATTTCAGTGCAATGTCTACACTAAGTCTTGGTGAACTATATCCAGTATTCTATAAAGAGCTTGTCAGTGTTCGCCCGTGGGACCCCTCTCCCCCCCGCTCCCACCCTGACTTTACAGCGGTAGATGCTCCTTTAAAATTCTCTACCTAACTACATAAAATCTTCAAATCTCTGATCTAACTAAGTTGTAAGGATCACAGCTAACAGTAGGGCTTTCTCTGTGAAGAAATAGAATAATTTCGCTGAGCTGTTTGCTGAGCTGTTTGGACAGAGGCAGAGCGCATGTCCTACTGCTGTGAGTTGCTGACAGACACTGATCATGAACAGGAAGGGCTGTTCTATGTAAAACGCGGTCATGTGATTTTTCCAGCCAAAATGACAAAATGACAGGAAGCGCCGAAAATGGCGCGATATTAATAGATTATGCACAGATTTTAACCTAAATTATCGCGTGATCTAAAAAATCCGATCAACGTAAATACCGTGCCGATTTCAACTTTGTCGATAATAATCGCTCTACACTAGAAACAATCCTTGACAGAGGCAATAGTATCACCTAGTTGTCAATTTATTCATACATTTCCAGGAGGAATAACGAGGAACAACACAATTCAGAGTTAATAGAATAGATGTAGAATTCATATTTTACAGGGAATACAAGTATTTACTAAACCAGAAAAGTCAGGAGAGCTGACAGATCTTCACAGTTGAACATTAAATTGAGTATGTCCCTGTTCTTCTGTATTACAAGCCTTTACAACTAAATAAGAAGCCATTGTAGCAAGTATATTGCATTTAAGCAACAGCAGCTTTCCATTAAACTCTCATGATTCTTGCAAACTTGTTCATTTAGTAAATTATTGAAAACAAGCAAATCTGCATGTGTTGGGTCTAGACAACAATACTTATGTGAAACAAGCATGTAATTTGTAACAAATTGCTAGAGAAAGCATTCATTGTTACATGCATCCACATAAGAATCAAGTAATTAACAATCTGCCTAGATTGCTGCCATTAATACCCTTCAGATATATTTACTTTGCAAGTGCACTTGATTTATTGTATGTTTCTTTAATGCTTTGAGCGTGATGATATATAATTTGAACAAAATAAATATCATTTCCAAGAAGTCAACAAAGGTAGAACAACAAGTCACTGTGTAAAAGAATTACACAATATGAAAGACCCTATAATGAAAATGTCAGACAAAGGAGGGAGTGTGCTTCTCCACAGATGTCAATGTGCAGACAAAAAGTACTCAGACAGCTTAGCAATACAAATAAAGTACATTTTCTCTTCAACGTTCACTACTGCATATATAAACAGCAGGAGGAAACTCTGAGAAATATCAAACCCAACACAGATACAGATTTAAGGGATGTATTCAGTTTCAAACCAATGTTTATTGACTATCCTGATTCTACACTAAAAGCTAGCAAAATGGATTATACTGTACATACATACAGCTCCTAAGAGCAATCCACCAGCATTCTCTCGGTTATGGTATTTTTTTTGGACATAACATTTAAAACCCTAAGACCTGTCAAACAAAGACTGAGCTTGGAAGAATTTTCCAGTTGCACACTATGTAACATGAAAGGTAATAGCTGAATGATAACTAGCATGAGAGTCTCTTCAATCTAAAACCATAGAGAGGCATGCAGCTCATTGGCTGGATGCTATTCTACTGCTATTTTGTCATTCAGGTTTTGCTGTGATTTACTGCTGTGTTCGAGGAAAATAGGGCTGTGTTATTCAGTGTCTGAAAAGTAACATGTTCACACAACTACTGTGGACAACACAAACTTTTAAGTGCTGACAAAATAAGAAAGACATGAAAACTAAATTGGAAGTCTGAAGTCTGAATACATTGTATGTGGGAGTAATACAGTGGTCTCTAAGGACTCGTTCACACGACGGATTTCAGCCGTACTGCGCGCCATATTTGCGCTCCAATATGGCTGAAATCCGTCCCTGTCATTACGGTAATCCACAGTTCTCATAGAGAACTATGGATTCTGTCTCTCCTCCCCGCTCGGCGCATACCCCGAGCGGGGAGAAAGTGACATGCACATTATCCCGGTGGGATACGCGCCGTGGATAATGCATGTCTATGGGGCCGGCGAGCTGCCGGCCCCCACGGCGTAGTTGCGGGGCAAAATCCGTCCCGCAATTACACCGGCAATAAGCTGTGTGAACCGGGCCTAATAGTGTTGAGCGAACAATAAAAAGTTCTAGTTCAGTTCGAACCACAAACTTTTGTGAGTTCAGTTCGAAGTTCTATTCAAACTCGAACTTTGAACCCCATTTAAGTCAATGGGAGAAGATGTTCTGGTTAATTTTTATACCTATACAGGTGAGGAGAAGCTGGAATTACCATCCATAACAGTAAACTGGATATGTGGAAGAAAATTTGGCTCAAGGGTGACAGAAAAAAATTAAGAGACTAAAATACTACATTCCGTTCAATGGCAAACTGAAAAGATGAGAACAGCTTGCAAGCAGGGGCATAGCTATAGGAGGTGCAGCGGTAGCCCCTTTGACACATAGGAGGTTCGGAGACGATGTGTTATACAATGACTGAACCCCAAAAACTGCACACACTGAACTTTTGGGCACTGAGTATGATTTAGCAAATCCAAGTACTCTGTATAATATATATCCATGTATATGAGAGTTAGGCGTTATGTGAGCCTGCAAATATCGCCAAATAACTGCTTCTGGGTGTGTTAAAGATGCAACCAGCAATACAAAACTCCCTAACTATTGATGTCTATCTAGAGGAAAATGCTATCTAACTAACTCATGGCAGTCTGTTCAGTACAGAGAGTGAGCTGAAAATGGCATTCACAAGGCAATACAGTGAAATATATAACATGGTCATGTGATTCTAGCAGCCAATGAGAGCCCTACACCTCAGCGATGGCATTTTGACACTTCTCTGTGCTCTGCACTGATTGGATGGCTGCCAAAAGTGCAGAAAGGTGATTGGATGGCCGCCAAAAGTGCAGAAAGCCGCTGAAAATGAAACTGAAAATGGCGTGTCCAGCTAGAACTAGAACTTTACTCGAACGAACAGTAAAAAGTTTGGTTCCGGTTCTAAAAATTCAAGAAGTTCTACTAGAACTTAACTTTTCTATAACAGTTCGATCAACACTACTCTCTAACATACCATATTAATTGGTTCTGGGATGACCAATGTATGTTGGAACCATAACTCTATTGAAAACTGGTGATTTTTTCCAAAACTCCAAAATTTTTCCCCAACATAATGCAAAATGAAAATTAAAGAAAATTAAGCAAATGGGGGCATGGTCTGAACCCGGATGTAGTCAAAATTGCTTCTAGTAGGCTCGTCTGGAAGCTCCTCAATCCGGCTCTGATGAGCCATATAAACCTGCCATCCATTCCCGTTTCCTTAAGATATTGCTCACTGACGCCAAGATTGACCGAGATACAGTTAATAGAAGCTGAGGCCTGCTACTGCTGACAGACGCTGCGTTCTTCCTACACCATAACTCCGGCCTAAGGAAACCAGCTTCACACTGACAGACTGCTGTGACATTGATTACCCACCTACAGGTCCCAGCCATCGACTGGTGGAGTTTGCAGCCTCGGATCTGGTGAGTCCATTCATTCTTAAAGGGGTTGTCTTACTAAAAGGATTACTAAAAGGATCATAATATGACTCTACATTTTTTTCCTCCCCGCCTTCTGAAAGCCATAACTTTTTAATTTTTCCACCTAAATAGACATATGAGGCCTTTTATTTTTCAGGACAAGATGTAGTTTCTAATGGTGTAATTCATATTACCATAACACCTATTGTGGGAGTTTTTTTTTTTACGGTGTTCATTCTTCAGTAAAAATTATGTGTTATCTGTATTCTACAGGTTGATATGCATCCACGTTTTGGTACTATAAAACAATTCCAAACTTTTTCTATTTTTGAAATTGGCACCGTGGCACCATTTTGTGCGACCAATTACTTTTTGTACTAACACCTACATACTTAAGTGCAGGTGCATTTTGTGCGGTCTCAAATGTACTTTTTATTGCTAGCAGTTTGGAATGCATGTGACTTTTTTATCACTTTTGTTCCAATTTTTATAGGATGTGAAATTACCAAAAAACCTGCAATTTGGCGTTTGGAATTTTTTTTTCTTCTACGGTGTTTAGCATATGGGATAAATCATGTTATATTTTAATAGATCAGACTTTTTCAGATGCGGCAACACCAAATATGTGTAACTTTTTTTTATTATTTTACTTTTTTTATTTGTAAAATGGCGAAAGAGGGGTGATTTGAACTTTTAATTTTTTAAATTTTTTTATCACTGTGATCCCGCTACAAAGCTGCTTACCGGTATCAGGATGTATCAGCATCTGTCACATGCTGGTAAGAGTAGTACACCAGCCGTTCCTATGGTCAGCTTGTAGGAGGGGCTCATGAGTAAAACACAGTTATTGTAGACTAACAGGTTTCATAGTTTCATAGTTTGTCAGGCCGAATAAAGACATACTTCCATCCAGTTCAGCCCATTTTGCTAAAGTGTTGCTAAAGTGTTAAAGTGTTGATCCAGAGGAAGGCAAAAACCCCCATGAAGTAGAAGCCAATTGTCCTCATGCTAGGGAAAAATTCCTTCCTGACTCCAATCTGGCAATCAGAATAAATCCATGGATGAACGACCCTTCTCCAGAATCCTAGACACTATAAATTGTTATATTACATCTATAGATGTATCCAGACACTTCTCCAGAATCCTGGTCACTAGAACTTGTTATATTATTAAATATAGAAATGTATCCAGACCCTTCTCCAGAATCCCGGTCACTATAACTTGTTATATTATCACACTCCAGAAATGCATCCAAGCCCTTCTTGAACTCTGTTAGTGAATTCACCATGACAATTTTCTCTGGCAGAGAGTTCCACAGTCTCATCGCTCTAACAGTAAAGAATCCCTTTCTATGTTTATGTAGAAACTTTCGTTCCACAAGACGTAGAGGACACCCCCTTGTTCTAGATACAGTCCTGGGTATAAACAAATCTTTAGCGAGATTTCTATATTGGCCCTTAATATATTTAAACATATTTATTATGTCCCCCCGAAGCCGTCTTTTCTCTAAACTAAATAACCCTAACCTTGCTAATCTTTTTGGGTATTACAGTCCACCCAGTCCTTTTATTATTTTTGTTGCCCGCCTTAGTACCTGTTCAAGCTCTACAATGTATTTCCTGTGCACTGGTGCCCAAAACTGTACACAATATTCCATGTGTGGTCTAACCAGTGACTTGTATAGTGGGAGAATAATGTTCCCATCATGTGCATCTATGTCCCTTTTAATACAACCCATGATCCTATTAGCCTTGGCTGCTGCTGCCTGACACTGGCTGCTACAGTTAAGTTTACTGTCCACCAAGATTCCCAAGTCCTTCTCCATGTCACTTTACCCAGCGTTTTTCCATTTAACATTGCTGAATACATGTAAAATTACTCTACAGTACAGTCCTTAACCTGGAGCTGGGGATCTTGACTCGTCCCCATTGGAGTCTCTGCTTCTATGCTCCATTAGAATTTCAATAAAAAGAGCATAAAAACATAAATGGGGCACTCCCTTATGCGCAGAGTCACCCCAAAAATAATGGAAGTCAGAGTGCCCCCATAGTCACTGGCAGCCAGAGAGTCTGAATAGCTGGTGGCAGCAAGAATGTCCCCATAGTTGGTGGCAGCCAGAGTGTCTCCATAGCTGATGACAGCCAGAGTGTCCCCATAGTCAGTTGCAGCCAGTGTGTCCATATAGTTAGTGGCAGCCAGAGTGTCCGAATAACTAGTGGCAGCCAGAGTGTCCCCATAGTTGGTGGCAGCCAGAGTGTCATCATAGCTGGTGACAGCCAGATTGCCTCTATTATCAGTTGCAGCCAATGTGTCCATACAGCCGGTGGCAGCCAGAGTATCCAAATAGCTGGTGACAGCCAGAGTATTCCCATAGCTGGTGGCAGCCAGAGTGTCCCCATAGCTAGGGGCATCTACAGTGCCCCAATAGTCAGTGGCAACCAGAGTCTTGCCATAGCCAGGGGCAACCAGAATGTCCCCATAGCCAGGGGCATCCAGAGTGTCCCCATCGCCGGGGGCAGCCACAGTGTCCCCATAGCCGGGGGCAGCCACAGTGTCCCCATAGCCGGGGGCAGCCAGAGTGTCCCCATCACTGGTGACAGCCAGAGTGTCCCCATCACTGGTGACAGCCAGCAGTAGTGTAGCTACAGGGGTCACAGCAGTCAACTATGCTATTGTGTCCCAGAAAATAAACATATGTGTCAACAAATAAAGCAAAACGTAGCCCACACTCGACTATAGCTGTGTTTACAGTATCCAACGGGGTACCTTCTTTACCAGGTCCTTGACAGATAGCATGAATGTATGCAGAATTGACGTGTGAACCCACCCTAAAACCTATTGCCTCACCTGAGAAGTGATATCTAGGACGACATGCATAAACGGGGCTGTGCCAGATATCTGCCCTCTTGTCAGCCTGATATCAGGCGCAGACCTGTTCGCTACCTTTTTAAATGGCCCGCACTCCATTATCAGGCGCATTACATAGCGCCCGTGGCACTTTGTAATGCGCCTGATTTCGGGGGCATGCGGGAGGCGGGAACCATAGCAAAGCTATAGATTTATAGCTTTTCTACAGCATTTCTAGGCGGATAACTTTCAAAGTGGTTTACCTGAGCCAGAAATGTCGCCCTAGCACTAGAATGCGCCTGACTTATGACCCGCTGTAGGGCGGGTTCATATATCACTATATTTACTATTTTGCCATAGGCAAACTTAAACTCTATCAGTTCTCAATCTATAAAACACTAAAACTTAACTTTTATTATGTATAACACTTAACCTCTAGACACACTATTTAAAAACCTGATTTCTAACCTCTCAATTTATCCCTTTCTACTTCTGAAGGAATAACTCCTTTTCTATCATCAAGTCTGGTGGAACACCACCTATTAACAGGAAAACCTTATATATACAGTAATTTACTAACTCCAGTAAGGGATCCCAAGCGTTCTACTTGGGCAGTCATCCCTAATCTGATGGACATAAAACATATAAGGTTTCCTTGTGATACCCTCCGCAGCGGGTAACACTTGTAGACAGAGGTGAGAAATCACAATTTAAAATGTCATGCTTGACCACAAAACATACACAAAAAATAAAATATTAATAAAATAAATATTAACAGTCAGGGTCGGACTGGGAATAAAAAACAGCCCTGGCACAAAGCCCCCACCAGCCCACATACAATATCCACTTAAAAAAGTTCCCTTGTTCTCGCACATCGCCACTTTCTAAAATATACTACACTATAAAGGTGCTTTCACACATAGCATTTTTGGTGCGTTTTTAATGTGTTTTCAGTGCGTTTTTGTGCAGAAAGGCAGAATAGTTAATGCTGTACATTTCTGCACAAAAAAACACATCAAAAAATCCACCAAAACCGCTTTGTGTGAAAGCGCCCTAATCACAAGCAAGAAAGAAAAAGTGGTGCAGAGAAACCCTAATCACAGAGTCAGGTGTGCATTTGCTTTACAATCAGGGACAAGCCCACACTGACACTACATAAGCACCAGCATAACCTACAACCCCACCAATCACATCCCCAGTAGTCAGGTCACCATCACATGAATACAGCACTGATTCAACACAGAAGTAAAATGACCTCTGACAGCAGGGACTCACAGAAGACATCATCTCTGATGGGAGTTGTCTTCTTCTCCTTTTCTTCTCCTTCTGTCCCAAACCCCCACTATGTCTTCCCTGATGAGTTGTTCCCTTCCATTTTTTCTCTCTCCAGTACAGCATGCAATGTCTTCTTCTCCCAGCCACTACTCGTCCCTGTAGAATTTATCACAAATACATCTTAGACTTCTCTCTTTTCCAGCACTTTCCTATCAATTTCCAAATCTGTACAAGCTCCCTATCCATAGAGCCCCAAAGAGTAATAGTGCCCCCTTTGCTGCCCCACACAGTTAAAAGTTAGTGATTGCCCCCAGTAACTAGCCAGGTAGCTGGGGCTGCCCCCAGTAACTAGCCAGGTAGCTGGGGCAGCCCCCAGTAATCAGCCAGGTAGCTGGGGCTGCCCCCAGCAATCAGCCAGGTAGCTGAGGCTGCCCCCAGCAATCAGCCAGTTAGCTGGGGCTGCTCCCAGTAATCAGCCAGGTAGCTGGGGCTGCCCCCAGTAATTAGTCAGGTAGGGCCAGTAATTAGCCGTGTAAGGCCAGTAATTAGCCAGTTACGGCCAGAGGCAGTAATTAGCCAGGTATGGCCAGTAATTAGCAGCCAGGGCCAGTAATTAGCAGTCAGGGCCAGTATGTAGCCAGGCAGGGCCAGTAATTAGCACACAGGGCCAGTAAGTAACAGGCAGGGCCAGTAAATAACAGTTAAGGCCAGTAAGTTGCCAGATAGGGCCAGTAATTAGCACGCAGGGCCAGTGTATAAGCAGGCAGGGCCAGTATGTAGGCAGGCCGGGCCAGTATACAAGCAGGCAGGGCCAGTATGTAGGCAGGTAGGACCAGTATATAAACAGGCAGGGCCAGTATGTAGTCAGGCAGGACCAGTATATAGGCAGGCTGGGCCAGTATGTAGCCAGGTAGGGCCAGTATATAGCCAGGCAGGGCAAGTATATAGGCAGGCAGGACCAGTATATAGGCAGGGCAAGTATATAGGCAGGCAGGCAGGGCCAGTATATAGGCAGGGCAAGTATATAGGCAGGCAGGGCCAGTATATAGGCAGGGCAAGTATATAGGAAGGGCCAGTATGTAGGCAGGCAGGGCCAGTTTATAGGAAGGCACGGCAAGTATATAGACAGGCAGGGCCAGTATATAGGCAAGGCCAGTATATAGGCAGAGCAAGTATATAGGCAGGCAGGGCCAGTATATAGGCAGGGCAAGTATATAGGAAGGGCCAGTATGTAGGCAGGCAGGGACAGTATTTAGCCAGGCAGGGCAAGTATATAGCCAGGCAGGGCCAGTATATAGGCATGCAGGGCCAGTATATAGGCAGTCAGGGCCAGCATATAGGAAGGCACGGCAAGTATATAGGCAGGCAGGGCCAGTATATAGGCAGGCAGGCAGGGCCAGTATCTAGGCAGGCAGGGCCAGTATATAGACAGGGAGGGAAAGTATATAGGCAGTCAGAGCCAGTAGATAGGCAGGGCCAGTATATAGACAGGCAGACAGGACCAATATATAGGCAGGGCAAGTATATAGGCAGGCAGGGCCAGTATATAGGCAGGGCAAGTATATAGGCAGGCAGGCAGGGCCAGTATATAGGCAGGGCAAGTATATAGGCAGGGCAAGTATATAGGCAGGCAGGGCAAGTATATAGGCAGGGCAAGTATATAGGCAGGCAGGTAGGGCAAGTATATAGGCAGGGCAAGTATATAGGCAGGCAGGGCAAATATATAGCCAGACAGGCAGGGCAAGTATATAGGCAGGCAGGGCAAGTTTATAGGCAGGCAGGCCAAGTATATAGGCAGGGCAAGTATATAGGCAGGCAGGGCAAGTATATAGGCAGGCAGACAGGGCCAGTATATAGGCAGGGCAAGTATGTAGGCACGCAGGCAGGGCAAGTATATAGGCAGGCAGGGCCAGTAAGTAGTTTAAAAAATATATAAATAAAAATAATACTTACCTGTTGTCTGTGCTTCCTCTTCTCTCCTCGTCCGGAGGCCGCTGGCAGCAGAGTGCAGGTCGCGGAGCAGGGGCGCGATGACGTCATCACATCGCGCCCCTGCTGCATGGCCTCCTGGGAACTGAACGGCTGGAATCAGAAGATTCCGGCTGTTCTGCCTCGGCCGCTGCTTGCACTACGCGGTACAGGCGGCTGCCGTGATGGCTGCAAGGCTGGGTCTGTGACCCGGCCGCGCAGCCGTTTGGCGAGAAGGGCCTGTCGGCACCCTGGCACTGAGGTCCGGTCGCATATGCGACCGTTGCGGCACCTAAAGCTGCGCCATGCTCCGGCACTCGCAACCCAGCAGCCCACCGGGTGGATGCCCGGTTTGCCCTATGGGCAGTCCGGGCCTGTTAATAGCCCGATCCACAACTTTGAGCCCTGCCCTGTATGACCCTTAAACTTTGTCTGCCCCTCACCTCCTGTCTCTTCCCTCCTCCTTGTAGATTGTAAGCCCTCGCGGGCAGGGTCCTCTCTCCCTCTGTTGTGCCAGTTGTAAGTCATTCATCGCTATTATTGTACTCACTTGACATTATGTATTTAACCCCCCTCAAATGTACAGTGCCATGGAACTAATGGCGCTTTAAAATAAATGATAACAATAATAATAATTGAAATTTCTACAGCTGGCACCATAAGGTAAGTGCATAAGAAGCCTAAAGGAAAGAGTTTTAAAGTGGGTTATGCATGATAAAGTTTGGTTGGGGCTATAGTCCACGTATACTTTCAAACACTTTAAAGCAGGTAAGTCCAATGCTCAATATTCCAAGGAATACAGAAGAGGTAAGTGCTTGGGGGTTGGACATAATGGCATAGTCGTTTTTACACCCTGGATGGAAAGGCCTGGGGCCTTATGTATGAAAACTGTCTAGCCGTAAGACTGTCTCTGTTGCCCGTAGCAACCAATAAGAATTCAGCTTTTATTTTTCCAGCGCGCTATATTAAATGAAAGCTGAGCTCTGTTTGGTTGTTATGGGCAAAAAAAGACAGTCTCACGGCTAGACAGTTTCATACATAAGGCCCCGGGTGTTTCTTACCAACGATGTGTGGGCCACTCATACAAATTTACATGTCTACAATGCAATTCTTCAAAGGAGCGAAGTCCCGCACAGGTTTGCAACCCCAGTAGCAAAGGAATGAATCTGAGCCTGTTTATAATAGCCTCATAGAAACTAAATGGCCTGCCGTAATAGGTTAGAATATACATCAAGATAAGTTTAAGGGTAAATCAATTGCACTCTCCAAAAGCCAAATGCTAAATATACATGTATGTGAACATATATAAATAATTTTCTGATAATAGAATTTTAATTTCAGTGCATGCCACTATATACTCTTAATACAGGATATAGATTAGTAATTTACCCTCACCTTGGCAGAAATGGTCTTGGCACACTCTTGCTCTTGTGTTTTGCCGACAGAGCTTTTTCATACGAAGTCATGGCAATGAGATCATCCCATTCTGTTCGTGGTAAGAGACCATATTGTTGTCGTACACGACTTAAGCTGCAAAGTACAAAACAGTTATGTCTGATTGAAATTCAAGGATAGATAAGAGTCACAGCAACTGTCCTGGAAAAGTAGGTAGAATTTCTGCGTCATAAACCTAAGTTGTGGCGGTTTTATAAATGTTGTTTTGACAGATGTGGCAGGTTTGACAGACATGACTATACTGCATGGTGCACTAACTATTCCATGACAGTTTCTGATTTGGCAGCATAATTTGTGCAGATTTCAAGATTTTACTAGGTTCAATAAATACATTCTAAGAATAATTCAGGTAATTTTTAAAAATTTTGACGTGTACTACAATCAGTGGTTGAGGTTCAGGAAATACTGTCCATCAAAGTTTTTTAATCCTTCTAAACATTTTATATTTCAGCATAAATTGGACCTAAAACTACATCAGATTTTCACACATGTCCTAAAAGTAGATTATCACAAGGCATTATGGGAAAGGAGCTGAGAAGCTCAAGTGCCCTCTGTTGGATGTAACAAATCCTCAATTTGTTTTTGACCCACTGAGTCTTTGGAAAGCAAAAGGGATATTTAGCCAAGCCAGCATCAACCATCTGTGTACAGCCGTTTCAAGGTGTTTGCCCCTCGTCAGTATAGAGCAGAGCGATGCTGGCTTGGCTGGGTGGGAGGCAATGAGTGGCTCAGAAAGGGAAGATCTCTCCTTAGGAAGAGCGCCTATATAGGCGTGTGGAGACTCGAAATTGCCTTTTGCACTCCACGAAGCATCTGTATATCACAAGGCATTATGGGAAAGGAGCCGAGAAGCTCAAGCGCCCTCTGTTGCATGTAACAAATACAACAGAGGGCGCTTGAGCATCTCAGCTCCTTTCCCACAATGCCTTGTGATTTGAAGATGCTTCGTGGAGTGCAAAAGGAAATTTCAAATTTCCACATGCCTATATAGGCGCTCTCCCGAAGGAGAGATCTTCCATTTCTAAAAGTAGATTGAGAAACAATTTAAACAAATAAGTCAAAAGTATTAGTTGATCTTCACAGCAATTTTTTGAAAATGTATCATGGCAGAAAGGAAATTTTTGAGGACCTCAGAAGAGAAATTTCTTGCTGTTTATTAGGATAGAAAAAGCAGAAAAAAACATTTTTAAAGAGCATTAATTCACAGTCACATAGATTGTGTACAAATGGAGGAAAATCAAGACCAGTATTATGGTATATTCACATTGCGTATTTCCGGGAGCAATTGTGCTGCAATACGCCCGAATTATGCCCCGCAAATAGCGTAATTCATAGCTCTCATTGAGAGCTATGATTACCTACCTTCTTCCTCAACATGTATTACGCGCCGGGGAAAGTGAATGTCAATGGGAGCACGTCAGAAGTACGTGCTGGCCAGCAACTTCTGAAGCAGCAGGCATATTGTAGGTGTATAGCGGCGTGCACAGTACGTGCCGACATATGCCTGCAATACGCCGTGTGAACATACCCTTATCCCTCCCATGAGTCGTCGAACAACAAACATCATGCTAACAGCAAGGCAATATGATGGTCAGTGAGGTCACAAAGTTATTTCTTAGCAACTAAAGGCTTTTCTCACATTAGGCTGCTGTTAATGTTCATGAGTCCACCATCCGGAGGACAGTGAGCAACAATGATGTCCATGGCAGGATTGCAAGGAGAAAGCTGCTGCGCACCAAAAAGAACATCGCCGTCCATTTGCACTTTACTAAAGATTAACTGGACAAGCCAGAAGGTTAGTTATGTTTGGTTGACAGATGAGACGAAGAAAAAGCTTTTTGTTTTAAATGAGAAGCATTACATTTGGAGAATGCAAAAACACAGCATTTCAGCATCAAAACCTCAAACCATCTGTGAAACTCGGTGGCAGTGGGTTTATGATATGGGCCTGTTTTGCTGCATCTGGCCAAGGACCAGGATTCAACCATGAATTCTGAAATATACCAGCAAGTTCTAAGGAAAATTACCAGGACGTCGTTTTACCAAACAATAGATAAAGAAGAATAAAGTTAGAGTTTTCGGACCTTAATCCAATAGAAGTAAGGTTGAAGGACCTGGATGGAGTAATTCTGGGCTGAACTTCTTCGAAGCTGACATGCAGGACTAATCTACTTTAAAACACAATAACCTTCATCAAGCTTTAAATCTCAGCTGCACTTGTTAGGTTCGCATGGGCTTCCACTCCTCATGACTTTATCATAGCAATGACTAAACTTTAAATTTTCATTATATTTTAATCATATTCCGATTTAAAACAGACAACAGTCGAAAGACATAGAAAAGTGCAGGTACTTATCACATAGTAGTGTAGTCCATGTCCTCCAGCTAATCCTCATTGCTATGCTACGCAGAAACATCGACTACACTACTAAGTGACAAGTACCTGCACTTTTCTATGTCTTTAGACTGTTGTCGGTTTTAAATCGGAATATGATTAAAATATAATGAAAATTTAAAGTTTGGTCATTGCTATGATAATGCAGGACTAATCTACAGCTACTAGAAATGTTTATATGCATATATTACTGCAAAAGGAGACAAATACTGAAAGCAAAGGTTCACATATTTTTACCTATGTGATACTATGTGATACTATGTGATAATGACCAAGCTTAAGGCCATGTTCACACGGCTTAAAATGGATCGTATTTCAGTCCCAGTTATTATGGTAATCCACAGTTCTCATAGAGAACTATGGATTACGTCTCCTCTCCCAGCTCTTCGAATACGCCGCAGGGGGAGATAAGTGACGTCATTTACTAGCGCACATACTAATGATAGTCTATGGGCCGGTGAGTTGCTGGCCCCCCCGCCCGCCCCGCCCCTGTCCACACGGCGTAATTACGCCCTGCAATTACGCCGTGTGAACATAGCCTAATATTTTTGACTCATTTGTTTGATTTAGTTTTCTTTATTTACTTTTAGGCCTTTTGGAAATCTGATGAAGTTGCGGATGAAATTTATGCACAGTATAGAAAACAGGAAGGGTTCACAAGCTTTCAAGCACCACCGTAGCTGGTGAGGCTCCAGTACAAAAATTCTGAGAATACCATGGAGACTTATGTATGAAAACTGTCTGGTTTAAAGACTTTCTATGTTGCTCATAGCAACCAATCAGAGATCAACTTTCATCTTTCTAGAGTACTATATGAAATGAAAGCTGAAGACTGATTGGTTGCTATGAGCTCTGATTAGTTGCTATGGGCAACAAAGAAAGTCTTACTGCTAGATAGTGTTCATACATAAGACCCTTTGTTTTTCCAGGATTTAGACTATTGGGGCCACATGTATGAACAGGTCTGGCGTCTTTTCAGCCCTATATCTAGCGCAGCCCCGTTCGCAATAGTTTTCCATCGCCTGCATGCCAGTATCAAGTGCCTTATAGAGTACCCGCAGCACTGTGTAATGTGCCTGATTTCGGGGGGAGGGAGGTGCGGGAGGCGTGTCAAACTAGAACCGTGCAATACCAGGCGCATTACTGCTGGAACAGGTAAACCCCTTTCAAAGTGGTTTACCTGAGCCAAAATTGACGTTTATGCACTACAATTCGTCTGATTTATGACCCGCAGTAGAGCAGGTTAACAAATCAGGTGCATTCTACATTATTCTCATGCGCATAAAAATCATAGATGTCGCCCTTGCTGTTTGCTGTTGGATAGTAAGAACAACCATAAAGCATCTTATATTCCACCTCCTGCCTCTGTCGATTGCTCTTTTTTCCTACATAAGTAATTATATTAATAGCTTTACACATGGCATATTTATACAATATGCTAATATTTTATTTACTGCAAAAACTATAAGCCTCACGCACATAACGGAGCTCAGAGGTGCATAGACCCTGTACAGCAGCCCATGGAGTCCATATGGTTCTATAGGCACTCTATGTTCTGCAATATGGTGTCTCCATATGGAACTGTAATATTATAATAAGTATTCTTCTTTCATATGTGTATTAGTGTCAATTATACATATATACCCTGCAGTGGACAAAAAACGACCTGAAAACAAATGACTAAAAAAGTTTAAGAAACTGAGTTTTCTGTCCACTGCCTGTCAAAACAGCTAAAAAACGGCCATTTTTTGGCGCATTTTTTACACGCGTTTTTTGCTTGTCTTCAAGTCTGTTTTTTAATGTATGCATAAATTAAGCCACTGGATGTAATTCCACCCTACAAAATGAGATATAAAGCACATTATTGCATTTATATGTCATCTTGTAGTCGTTTTACGGATTTTGGCGCTAATAAAGTTATCTCACGTTTGTTTTTAAAAACACTTTTTTTACGGATTTTGGCCCTAAAGTCCACTTTTTTATGGATTTTGCTGTTAAAATCCGTATTTTTACGGATTTTGCCGCTTATAAAGTTATCTCACTTTTGTTGCCAAAAATACGTTATTTACGGATTTTGGCCCTGAAATACATTTTTTATGGATTTTTTGCGCTACAATTCGTTTTTATTGATTTTGGCGCTACAATACATTTTTACGGATTTTGCCGCTAGCACACTTATTTCGCTTTTGCAGTAAAAAATCTGTTGTTAAGGAATTTAAGCGCCAAAATTCATAAAAAACAGACTTTAGCACCAAAATCCATAAAGAAAACGGACTTTAGTGCCAAAATCCGGAACAATAATATCATAGCACTAAAATCCTTAAAAAACTTATTATAGTGCCAAAATCCATAAAAAACGTATTTTAGCGCCAAAACCCATTAAAATAGCGTATATTTGGCGACAAAATATGTAAAAAAAAGAGTATTTATAGACACAAAAGGAAGAGCCAAAATCCATAAAAAGTATTTTTGCGTCACAAGTGAGATAACTTTGTTAGCGCCAAAATCTGTAAAGAAAAGGATTTTAGCTTCAAAATCCGTAAAAAAAAACCAAAAACAGATTTTTGTAGTTGATGAGGTTTGCGCACATGTCAGGAGGAATTTTGGTCCACTCCTCTTTGCAGATCATCTTTGAATCATTAAGACTATGAGGCTGTCACTTGGCAACTCAGTGCTTCAACTCCCTCCATAAGTTTTCTATGGGAATAAGGTCTGGAGACTGGTTAGGCCACTCCATGACCTTAATGTGCTTCTTTTAGAGCCACTCTTTTGTTGCCTTGGCTGTATGATTTGGGTCATTGTCTTGCTGGAAGACCCAGCCACGACCCATTTGTAATGTCTTTGTGGAGGGAAGGAGGTTGTCACTCAGGATTTTACGGTACATGACTCCATCGATTCTCCCATTGATGCAGTTAAGTAGTCCTGTGCCCTTAGCAGAGAAACACCCCCAAAACATAATGTTTCCACCTCCATGTTTGACAGTGGTGATCTTTGGGTCATAGGCAGCATTTCTCTTCCTCCAAACATGGCGAGTTGAGTTAATGTCAAAGAGCTAAATTTTTGCTTCATCTGACCCCAGCACCTTCTCTCAATCACTCACAGAATCATCCAGGTGTTCACTGGCAAACTTCAGACAGGCCTGCACACGTGCCTTCCTCCGGGCACTGCAGGATTTTAAACCATTACGGCAAATGTGTTATCAATGGTTTTCTTGGTGATTGTGGTCCTAGCTGCCTTGAGATCATCAACAAGTTCCCCCGTGTAGTTTTAGGCTGATCTATCGCCTTGCTTATGATTAAGGATACCCCATGAGATGAGATTTCGCATGGTGCCCCAGATCGACGTTGATTGACAGCCATTTTGTATTTCTTCCATTTTCTTACTATTGCAACAACAGTTGTCTTCTTCTCACCCAGCGTCTTACTGATGGTTTTGTAGCCCATTCCAGCTTTGTGCAGGTCTATGATCCTGTCCCTGACATCCTTAGAAAGCTCTTTGGTCTTGCCCATATTGCAGAGGTTAGAGTCTGACTAATTAATTGAGTCTGTGGGCAGGAGTCTTTTACAAAGGTGATTATTTAGTACAGCTGTCTTTAATTCAGGTAGCGAGCTGATTAGGAGCATCTAACCGGTCTGTAAGAGCCAGAACTCTTAATGGTTGGTAGGGGATCAAATACTTAATTCTCTTAGCAAAATGCAAATAAATTTATATAATTTATACAATGTGATTTGCTGGATTTTATTTTTGATATTCTATCTCTCAATTAACCTACCCTTAAAATGATAGACTGTTCATGTCTTTGTCAGTGGGCAAATTTACACAATCAGCAAGGGATCAAATACTTATTTGCATCACTGTACACATATTAATAGCAGCAAGAGACTTATATGGAAACAATACAATAGATATTTCCACAAGAGTCAACCAGTGAACTTACATATACCCGTAAGGGTCAGCAATTATATGGTATAATATATTGGATTATAATTTATGATTGCTTAATTTATGATTGTTTTCTATTGAAACAAGTTAATCCTTAATCCTTTTCATTGTTAAATAAATAAATGCATCTGTTTCTGCATCTCTAATTGCCTGATTGAGGCTGCTCTAATACAGTTCTTACATAAGGAATAATTATTCTCCTCTATAAAGAATGCTTCTAAGGGACAATATCTTCATAATTCAGCATCTGATGGAATATAGGAGGAATCCCACAGAAATAATCTTTGTTTGCCTTGGTATATAATTATAGGCAAAATGAGCTGCAGTAGGACCCAATAGACTCCTATGGATACATTATTACAGATGGGTTAGTCATAATACGGCCATGTGGCTGAGGCTTAACTCAGTATATACAGCAAATAACTAATAATAACTGACAAAGCTTTTCATGTGAATAGTTTATGATCCAGAAACCACTGGAGGTTCCATGATTTCTCTTTAGTAATAGATTTGATCCTGAAGGACGGCTTACCAACATCACTGCACTGTACCACCTTGAGAAATGAATGATGCACTTGATGAGTGAGAGCCCTTTTCTTTCCTTGGCGAGATGGAAAAACAGGAAATTGTATAACACCTATGTAACTGCCAGTGTTACAGCTACATCATTTAATCAATTACCTCTCTTGGATGTCAGCCCAAGTTCTACTTGGTTTCATTGATGCCATTGTCAAATTTCTGAAATGAAAAAAAAAAAAAAACAAGAACATTAGCACAAAAAATTTGTTCTAAAGTACATCTATTAGGGGATTTTACTAAAATGATGGCGTATTGCTAGGTTTTGCCATCACTTTATAATCAATGGGGATACAAAAAAACAAATGAAAGGCTTCAGCGTTAAAGGGGTTGTCTCATCTCAAAGTTTCATAGGATGCATGAATGAAATAATGCTGCTTTGCTCTGTCACTTCCTGGTCAAGTTGTTTGTAATTAGCATATGGCATATGAGCTCCGTGTATTCAGACTTCTCTGTTTATTAGTCTAGATTAAATAAATTACCTTCTCTGAGGTCCAGAGAAGCTGCTGAGCTAATGTAAACAGTAGAGTAATTACTGTCTTTTGCCTGAAAGAACAGATAGCATTACAAACTCTCACTGTGCTGTGTGACCTGTGTGATGACATCACTCCCTGCTATTAGATAGAACAAACAGCGGGGGAGGATGGGAGAACTACACAGGTCGGTCATTTGGGGAACCAGAGAGAGCACAGAAGGTGATAAAATCACCTGTAGCTCCTTAACAAAAAAAAAATGAACAACGCAATATATTTGGAAAATGTCTTCATTTAGTGATCCCAACATGTTGAAAGCTAATCTTTGTAGTGAGACAACCCCTTTAAATCCTATTGTATTTCCCTCACAGTGTGGCTTTGGCCCCATGGAGCCTCATGTATGAAAACTGTTTAGGTATAAGTGGGACATGTATGAACCTGGTGCCAACTCACTAGTTTTAACTGTCTTTTTAATAGTGTAGGATCCGACAGTATGTATGAAAGTGTCTCACAGCAAATGTGTCCCGTTCTACGGCAAAAGTAGTCTCTGCCATTCCATTTTACAACTGGTATGGATTTGTACAACAATTTCGCACCAAACTTTGACACATTTGTGGCACATTGTATGACTCTGGCGCGACAAACCCCTCCCCCTGCATCTTTGGCACATTCAAAAATTTGGGCATACAAGAGTTCATACAGCTATAGAACAGGGCTATGACAGTTTTTTTTTTTTGTGCAAAGCAGGTCAAAACAATGGTGCTGCCCCATTAATACATATCACCCCAAGATTGTCCATAGTAACCAATCAGAGCTTCCCTTTCATTTTTTAGAGTCCTAAAAACTGACTGGTTGCTATTGGCAACAAAGGAAGTCTTAGATTTAGACAGTTTTCATATGTCATATTTCGGTTGGTCATATTTAACCTGCTGTGTTGAAGCATTGGTGTGCAGGAAGAAAAACTCTCTGGTCATTCTATTCCCAGGATATACCTTCACGTTATAAGGTTGGGAACCCATCTCTTGGTTTAAGAGTATTACCCAATTACTACCAGAGAATAATAAATGATGTATGACTCTAGGGTTTAATATATTGCAACTTTATAAAAGTTCGGAGGCATACATATAGTATAGGCCCATAGATGGGCCTATCGATATCTAGTTTTTGGCCCCTGTTTGAGTTTTTTTCAGGATACTGTAAATATTTATCCCAATGAACAATGCAATGGGGCCATAAACTTCTTTAGGGCAAATGTAATTTTAATTGGACTTTTTTTGAAAGTGTTTGGCCCCACCATGCCCCGCCATGGTATCCGTCTAAATCATATTTTACAGTATCCCAACAGATACAACGAATAGAGGCATACATAGGTATGTTATAGGCCTATTTACATTTTGGTTTTGTCCCCTATTTAAGGTGTTCATCAGGATACCATAAACACAAGTCACAAGTTCTTGGTATCTGTTGGGATACCATAAAAATTATAAAGATGACTAGCACGGCGGGGCTTTAATGGGGTCATAGACTTCTATAGGACAAACATAGTCTAATTAGAATTATATTTTCTCTATATAAATTACACTCTGCATCAGTGTGACACAGGGCAACACGCACATTCATTGTGAGGAGAAGGCATATATATATATATATATATATATATATATATATATATATATATAAATTATAGTGTATTGTTCATTTTTTATTTTATAGTGTGTGTAAATGTATAGTGCTTATGATGACTTTGCACTTATTTGGGGGTACTTTCTGCACCAGTGTAATTTCCAGCATACAGCCAGTAAGGAGTTACCAAGGGACCCTGGGTTGAGGGAATGGCTCAAAACATAAAATGGCATGTCATGTTATTCAACAGTTAGTTGCTATAATGATTAGTAGTTTAGTGTCCTTGTTGCTAGTTCAAGTATTCCATCATAAGGGGTCATCTACCCATTAACCGGCAGTGGAGCACAAAGAGGCAAAAGTCAATGAGACCAGGCCTGAATATACAAATAGAGAGAATCCTCACAGAATTAGAGAAGAAAGCAAGAGACAGCAAAGAAAAAGATTGAAATACAGAGAAAGTTGTGAGTGGAGACAGTCGGCTAGGAGAGAGATACAGAGACTGTTAGCAATTTACAGCCAGTCGCCGAGTCCAGAGATATTAGGCCGGGTTCACATGTTGAACTTCTAACATCGTAAAAGCTGGACATTGTTTTTGTGGCAGAAATCTGAGACGATACCTCGGATTTCTGCTGAGGATTTTCACATTACAGACGTGGTATTCCTCACTAATTCTGAGGTTGGTTAGCCCCATTGCAGTAGGGATAATCAGCAGGGACCAACATGTGTGACCTCTGGACTGCCCAGGAAGAATGATGCCAGCAGAGAGGCAATAGCGCGGCACGGTGTAATTCAGAGAGTGGTTTCCATATCAAGAGAGGGAATTATAACAGTAACTTGCTTTAAATTACATTTTAATATCACTTAAAACATTTTTTGCCATTGAAAAACTTTTAATTGTCACCACAGGCATTGCTGTGGAAATCCCTTCATGCACTACAAGCTCCAGTCAGGGGCTTCAAATCTTACTATCCCAAAGGTGGAAGTGCAAATTTTCCTGACAAAGAGTACATATTAGTGGCCACAGCAACTATCGTACTAGAGGATATCTCAGAGGACACATCTATCCAGGGGCGTTGCTAGGGTCCCAAAACATCTGGGGCTTGGGCTCTTAAGTTTTTCTGAGTAGGGCTGGGTTCACACGGAATTTTTTGCGTCTGATTGTGAACTGCGGATGTATTTTTACAGAGAAAAACCTTTGTATGTAGGCTCAGGAGAAATATAAGTGATTACACTGCAGTTACATTTAGTGACTTACAGGAGACGTCTCTGAAGAGTTGTTCTCTTTCTCTTCTTCTTCTCCATCTGTCCCAGACGCCATGACGACTACTCCCAGCCACGACTCTTCACTGAAAAATGTACAAAACAACCATCTTAGACTCCTCATTTTATCAGCATTTCTCTAAAATTTCCTATCTCTACACAAACTCTCCATCTATAGTGCCCCAAATGGTAAAAATTATCCCCTTGTAGGTAAATATTTGCCCCTATAGCCAAGTAGTTGCCCCCTCTAGCCAGGTTACTGCCCCCTTAGCCAGGTTACTGCCCCCTCTAGCCAGGTTATTAGCCCCCTCTAGCCAGGTTACTGACCCCCCCTTAGCCAAATATGCCCCCCTTAGCCACATATGCACCCCCCTTAGCCACATATGCACCCCCATACCTAATAAAAAAAAAAAACCTACTCACCTCAGTACGCTCCGCGCGTCCAGGTCCTGCAGCTTGAGAACGGTGTAAGCAGCATGATGTCATCACACTACTTACGCCTTCTCACGTGGTCCGAGACCTCCTCGGCAGGCAGAGCTGCCGGCGTAGAGGATCCCAGCGTCGCAGGGGGGTGATAAAAGCGCTGCGTCACGCCCCCTGCGACACTGAGATGTATGTACAGGGCTCGGTGAGCGCTGTACATACAGGGGAGAAGACAGGACGGGAATGATCTGTCCTGCCTCCTCCCCGACTGACTGCGTGGCCGCTGTGAAACGGCCGCGCAGTCAGAGAGATCGGCGGGTGCTGCCCGCACTAAGGAGCACCCCCCCAGTGGGCAGGTTTATCGTTTCCCCGAATGAATCTGCCTAGCGACGCCCCTGTATCTATCTAAACCATAGGGATAACATTCATACCAGGTTCACAGCAAAGGCAGCAATAACTAAGGGCCCACAAGACTTATCATTCTGAAATACTATAAAATACTGAACAAAGCATGATCCCCTCCCTTCAGAAACTGGGTCGCAGAGCAGTATTCTAACTTGACAACGACCCCAAACACACCTCCAAGACAACCACTGCCTTCCTAAAGAAAATGAGGGTAAAGGTGCTGGACTGGCCAAGTATGTCTCCAGATCTAAACGCTAATGAGCATCTGTGGGGCATCCTGAAACAGAAGGTTGGGGAGCGCAAGGTCTCTAACATCCACCTGTTCCGTGAGGTTGACATGAAGGAGTGGAAAAGGATTCCAGTGGCTGCAACCTGTGAAGCTCTAGTGAACTCCATGCCCAAGAGAGTTAAGGCAGTGCTGGAAAATAATGGTGGCCACATAACATGATGACACCTGAGGCACAATTTGTCCATTTTAACTTAGGTGTGTACTCACGTTTGTTGTCACTTAGGGGTGTACTCACTTTTGCCAGTGGTTTAGACATTGATGGCTGTGTGTTGAGTTATTTTGAGGGCACACCAAATTTACACAGTTATACAAGCTGTACACTGACTACATTGTATCAAAGTGTCCTATCTTCAGTATTGCCCAATGAAAAGATATAATACAGTATTTACAAAAATGTGAGGGGTGCACTCACTTTTGTGAGACAGTGTATACATTCTGGCATACTAGGAGGACCTCAGAAGCCATAGACAATTTCATCATATCATCGCAGGGACCACAAGGAGTACTGTGAGTGCGGCTGACGTCCACATCGTAAAAGCCACAACTCACACTACCCCTTTGCACTTCCTGCCTCCACCTTGCCAGGTGCACCTGTCACCGCTATCCATTCCCAGTGCATTCAGTACTCACCAGCAGCTTGAAGCTGTTATCCCTGTTTTACAGTACAGCACAAGAAAAATTGATAGGACAAAACACCATCATTGTCTATATTGAGAGTGCTATCCCCTGCCAGAAGCCAGTGCAGGCCAATCCAGCAGTGGCAGCTTTAAACAAGGGTTTTAAGATGTATATAACAAGTATATGGTCAAAAGGGACCAGTAAGGCACATGTCCAAAACACGTAAGCACTGTTTTTACTCTCTTTCTCCCTTGTTGGCTTTTTTTGGATATATAAAAGTAAAACATTTTGATTTTACCTCTGTTTTGCTTTCCTGGACCTTGGGACTCTATTGGTTGTATGCGGTTAAATTTACTTGAAGCGTCGTCCGTATAAGGGAATGCAGCTACGTTACACGTGATAGGTTTGCTGGCATTTTTGTGCATTTGTACATAACAAGTAGTTCAGAGAATTTCCTAATTTGAATTTATTTAAGCTTTCAAATTGGGTATTCATTGCCCAAAGTGATTTCAACCACATGTTGTAAGAGTCGCCAAGAGACTGATCTAAAAGCATTCAGGAGCCTCTACTGGTTTCAATGATGCCTGAAGTTGTGTTATTACAAGCTCTGTCCACATGCAGAGTAAGACTGTCACTGTATAGAGAGGTGCTATATGACAGCGCACAGAGCGCCTATAGCTTTTTAGTACAGAACTACTATAGAGCCATCATTTACAGACATACAATCTTCAGGCCATGCGGCTCTTATGTATATTTGACATCTTATACTCATTTTTAAAAGAGGTTCTCCAAGCCTGAATGTGCCATGAATAAATTAAATAAATTAAAGTGTCCCTTTTCAAATTTCATTTACTGAGGGCTATAATAATAAAATATATATTGTCACTGTTCACCTGCCAAATTAGTGCCAAGTACTACTCAGCCCCAGACTATGAATGAATATGAATCATGTTCTGCAAGTAACTTGTGCTGATTATGAAAACTACAACTTCTGGGGTGCCTTCATTCTTACATCTTTTCCATTAATTCAAAACAGAAGAGTAGATAAGCACCGAATTTCCTTAAAATATATCAAAACTTTATTTTACAAAAAACTTTTAAATAAAAGCTCAAGGAAAGTGGACATCACGACAAGGCAGGTAAAAAGGTATTCCACCAAAGCGTTCCGATCTTTACGATCTTAATCATGGCTTTCCATTAGGCTGGTTTCAGATAAGAATGTCTTTCTTAGTTCAAATTATGGCCACAGTTCTTACCCTGACTAATGAACAGAATTAGAAGCATCATAGGAATACATTGATTTACAGCTGAGCACAAAAATGCATCTGTATCACACTAGTCTGAAAACAGCCAATGGCTCCTTTGGATGTTAAAGGGGTTTTGCCACGATGTAATGTTGATGTGGGATCCTCCAAAATGGGTTTTTAATCACTTTTCTAAATATACACTCACCGGCCACTTTATTAGGTACACCATGCTAGTAACGGGTTTTGGGCCCCCCTTTTTCCCTTTAAAAACTGCCCTCAATTCTTCGTGGCATAGATTCCACAAGGGTTTTTGCAACGATGCTCAATTGGTACCAAGGGGCCCAAAGAGTGCCAAGAAAATATTCCCCACACCATGACACCCCCCCCCACCAGCCTGAAAATGTTGATACAAGGCAGGATGGATCCATGCTTTCATGTTGTTGACGCCAAAATTCTGACCCTACCATCCGAATGTCGCAGCAGAAATCGAGACTCATCAGACCAGGCAACGTTTTTTCCAATCTTCTACTGTCCAATTTCGGGTGAGCTTGGGCAAATTGGAGCCTCAGTTTTCCTGTTCTTAGCTGAAAGGAATGGCACCCGGTGTGGTCTTCTGCTGCTGTAGCCCATCTGCCTCAAAGTTCGCCGTTTTCTGTGCGTTCAGAGATGCTCTTCTGCCTAACTTGGTTGTAACGGGTGGCTATTTGAGTCACTGTTGCCTTTCTATCAGCTCGAACCAGTCGGCCCATTCTCCTTTGACCCCTGGGATCAACAAGGCATTTACCCCCCCAGGACTGCCGCTCAACTGGATTTTTTTTTCTTTTTCGGACTATTCTCTGTAAACCCTAGAGAAAGGTTTTTGCGTGAAAATCCCAGGAGATCAGCAGTTTCTGAAATACTCAGACCAGCCCTTCTGGCACCAACAACCATGCCACGTTCAAAGGCACTCAAATCACCTTTCTTCCCCATACTGATGCTCGGTTTGAACTGCAGGAGATTGTCTTGACCATGTCTACATGCCTAAATGCACTGAGTTGCCGCCATGTGATTGGCTGATTAGAAATTAAGTGTTAACGAGCAGTTGGACAGGTGTACCTAATAAAGTGGCCGGTGAGTGTATGTGATAACAAAAAGTGAAGCCTGTGAGAGCTACAGCATTGCTCAGTCCCCCTTAGTTTCCTGAAAGTTTACATTAGACACGACCAGGACACTGACAGGAGCTGGCCGTGCTTGCGTGTTTGCACTTCTTATCTGATGACAGGGAACATGAAGGAGCTTGCAAGAGGCTGGGGAGAAAGTGCACAGTATGAGGCTGTCTGCTGTATGTATGTTGTAATGTAATTATTTGAGTAAACATTGCAGACGCTCCCTTCTTTCTCGCTTTCTGCTCAAATCCCTCCCTCTAACCCCTGCAGCTTCATGCTTTGTTTATCTTCTCTCCTGAGCAAATAAGAGGTAAGGAACTCACTTTGTGGCAAAACCCCTTTAAGTGTTATATGTAAATACATTGGAGGAAGTAAGCAAATAAAAATCTTCTTTTTATTTTCCTTAAAACAGCATTTGAGATATACGAGGGTCCCACTGAAACTAATGCCTTCTATTTACTTACATAAGTAAATATGTAAGTAAAATGCAACCACTTAAGGGCAGAGTTTTTATCCCAGGACAATTGTAGTCTATATATATAAATATACATCTGCTACACTAAGTGCAAGATACAGTGGAGTGAGTTTGGATAAGACGGCTTCTCCCCCCCACACCTTTGATACATCAACATCCTGAACAGCACTTTAATGTGGTCACATATCATCACCATATAGTGACTGAATAATACCACCAGATATCAGCACCACATAGTGACTGAATAATACTGCCAAACCTTGACCACATATCACAACCACTTAGTGACAGAATAATGCCACCACATATCATCACCACTGACTAATATTGTCACATATCAATACCACATAGTTACTGAATAATACACCATACCATTACTGAATATACACTACAACCAAAAATACTGCCATATAATCACCATACAGTGGTAGATACCAGTTGTACAGAGGCGGTCTGCACACATGTAGGTGGTTACAGTAAAGTAACATCCAGACACTCACCAGAGACGTTATTCTTGCTCCCCTTTTTCTCCATCCAATCCAGACCTCCATAACTCATTCCTGCAGAATTGAGGACACCAACTTCTTAGACTTCTCACTTTTCTATCACCTCCTTACCACTTCCCACCTCTGTATAAACTCCCTATCCATAGTGACCCTAATGGTAGTAATGACCCCCTTATGCCCCAAAGAGTAAAAACGCCCCCAAATGGCTATGAGGCTCCTGTTTGTGTATCATGTTTTCATCTTTTGTGTAGTAGGTAAATAAACCCCAATATAGTCAGTCGGCACACACTTAAAACTATGTGGGCAGATAGGTAAACCCCCTTCTAGGTAGGCCCTTTGGTAGGTAGGTACATAGGCTCCTTGTATTTATATAGTTCCCTGGTAGGTACTGTAGGTTTATAGACCCCCTGTACATATAAAGGCTCCCTGCATGAAGATATTACTGGCCCCTGCAGATAGTTAGACTTCCTGTAGGTAGTTATAGACCCTTGTAAAATGGTTAGACTCTCTGTAGATAAATACATAGGTTCCTGTAGGTAGGTAGGGCCCCTGTACATGTAAAGGCCCCCTTTAGGTAAGTATTTAGACCCACTGTTAGTAGATTCATAGCTCCCCTGTTTGTATGTAGGCATAGAGAGCACTTTTTAATAGGTAGACCCCCTGTGGGTATATATGTGCCCTGTAGGTATATATCAGAAGGAAGCCTTTTCTAAAGATGATGCACAGGAAAGCCCACAAACAGTTTGCTGAGACAAGCAGGACATAGATTACTGGAACCATGTCCTGTGCTCTGATGAGACCAAGATAAACTTATTTTGAACAGATGGTGTCAAGAGTGTATGGTGGCATCAGGTGAGGAGTACAAAGAGTACAAACTGGGCCGCAGGGCAGTATTCCAACATGATAACAACCCCAAACACACCTACAAGACGACCACTGCTTTGCTAAAGAAAATGAGCATAAAGGTTCTGTACTGGCCAAGCATGTCTCCAGCCATGCTTTTTTTGGGGCATCCTCAAACAGACGGTGGAGGAGCTCATGGTCTCTAACATCCACCAGGTCCGTGATGTCGTCGTGGAGGAGTGGAAGAGGATTCCATTGGCTGCAACCTGTGAAGCTTCTAGGGGAACTCCTGCCCAAGAGGGGTAAAGGGGCCAGTGCTGGAAAATAATGTTGGCCAGACAAAATATTGATACTTTGAGCACAATTTGTTCATTTTCACTTAGGGGTGTACTCATTGATGGCTGTGTGATGAGTTATTTTACACTGTTATACAAGCTGTGCATGGACTACTTAACATTGTATCAAAGTGTCATATCTTCAGTGTTGTTCCATGAAAAAGTTTATAACCAAATTTCCCAAAAATTGTGAGGGGTGTACTCACTATTGTGAGATACTGTATGTGCCCTATAAGTATATACAGTTACTTTAGGTATACATGTCCCATGTAGGTTTACATGTCCCCTGTAGGTATATAGAGCCCCCTGATTGTTAAAAAAAACGTTACTCACCTCTCCTCGTTCCCCTGCTGCATGGCTTGCATCGGGAGCTTGTGTCCAGCACAGGGGCTTGACATCATCACGCTGCTTATGTTCAGATGCTAGCCGAGGCCCACCACCAGTCCAACACTGAGTGAAGCTGTTGCACAGCCGCTATGATGGCAATATTCCAGTGTTGCAGTCATTGTAATAAACTGATGGTGATATTAAGCTCTTTATATAGTTCCCTGGTCATATTCCACCAAATCACAAAGCTAAGCTGATAGAGACAGACTTCATTTTTTGGTGTGGCAGCTGTGCACAGCTGCCCGGAACGTGGCTTATCTTTCACGTCAGCAGTTGTCACTGTTGAAGCTTGCTACCCACCTCCTCACTTTGCTCCATCCGCTGTTTGATTTCTGTTAATGTTCAGCAAGTGTCAATGAATGTCAATGGGTGCAATTTCTTCCACATGAAGAAATAAAATTACATACTTTATATACACACTTTCATGTCAGACACCATTTTGTTAATTTTGTCAGACGGCGCGTCTGCAACAGATATTGGCAGAATGGTTCAAAGTCGTTGTACCAGCAACTTCCGCTTCTGACATTGTGGGGCAACATAGTATCCTAGGAGGAATTAATTTCAGTGTGACCCTCAAACATTTTCCAGGGAATTATTACAGTAAATCTTGTGCATTGTGCTTCAGTTAGAATTAAATATTTCTGCAAAACTGGTATATTTTGCATTTAAACGATAAAAAGAAACACCACAAATGTTGTATATTTTTGCTGTGACATTAACTAAAAAATACTAAATGTTAAATATAATTGTTTCTATGTTAATAATGTACTTTGCAACCTATACAGGCCATCAAGCAGGGGTACAACATATTCGTTTTAGTGAATTATCGGTCATCCAGTCGAAAAGCAAAGGGAAGCAAACTTGCCAGCTAGTCTGTGTGACATGAAATTAGCATTACCACTTCTGTCACATAGCCATCAGAAAAACAGTGGCTTCCATCAGCGTCTGTCAAAGGGAAAACAGTACACTATGTAACCATTGGAAATGTTATAAATATCAGCAAAAGTTACATTTTTCATTTTTTGTTTGCTGACTGCTCTGTCTATGGGTGACAGAAACAAAATAGGTATGGTATTTTAGCAACATTTACAGGAGATTGTTTGCAAAATTATTCGTCAGGTATGAACCAAACCAAAAGTTTATTACATTTTCTTAAAACTTTTCTATAGACTGTATTCATAAAAATCTCACTTTATGCTTTGATAGTCTATGACCCGTGCGGCCTTATTTTCTAAAAAATAAATTGCAAAATTATATATATAATATTATATATTATACTGTTATATTTTATATATATATTTATATATATATATTATATATTATATATATATATATATAATATATATATAATACTGTAGAGAAGTGATGTCCAGTCTAGCACATTATGGAGGCCTCACATGTTATAAAAAGCTACATGTTACATTCAGTGTTAGGATTTCCCTAATTTGTAGCCAAGAGATGGTGGCACCCATGTAGTCACTTTCCAGTATTGTCTGTCACAGATATAAAAAGTTAAAGTGATGTTCTCACCATAGACCATATGCCATCGAAGTCAAATAGATATGGTTCCCACCCAAAAGTCCCAAAATTTACGTTTCGGCAGGTTTTTCAGTCAGTTTTACAGATGGTTTTCGGATTTGAAAGCCCCACTGTCCCCACTGAATGGATTTTCTGACGGATTTGGGAGTCCCGGAGTCGATTTGGGTAAGCTCCTTATCAATCGACTTGAGGCCTTAACAACCGGCTTAATGACTATTAGCGACTTCACAATGCACTAAGTTATATGTCCCCAAGTGTAGGTAATAGGGTCCCCCATCAGTAGGTGGATATTTAGTTTATATGTCCCCCAGTAGGTATATAGGCAGGTTATATGTACCCCAGTGGGTATATAGGCAGGTTATAGGTCCCCGAGAAGTTATATAGAAAGGTTATAGGTCCCCCTGCGGGTATATAGGCAGGATGTAGGTCCCCTAATAGGTATATAGGCAGGTTGTAGGTCCCCCAGTAGGTATATAGGCAGGTTATATATCCCCCTGTGGGTATATAGGCAGGATATATGTCCCCCAGCACATATATAGGTAGGTTATAGGTCCCCCAGCACATATATAGATAGCTTATAGGTTCCCCTGCACATATATAGGTAGCTTATAGGTAGTTTATAGGTTTCCTCTGCACATCTATAGGTAGATTATAGGTTCCCTCAGCATGTATAGGAAGATTATAGGTTCCCCCGCATGTATAGGAAGATTATAGGTTCCCCAGCATGTATAGGAAGATTATAGGTTCCCCAGCATGTATAGGAAGATTATAGGTTTCCCCAGCATGTATAGGAAGATTATAGGTTTCCCCAGCATGTATAGAAAGATTATAGGTTTCCCCAGCATGTATAGGAAGATTATAGGTTTCCCCAGCATGTATAAGTAGATTATAGGTTCCCCAGCATGTATAGGAAGATTATAGGTTTCCCCAGCATGTATAAGTAGATTATAGGTTCCCCAGCATGTATAGGTAGATTATAGGTTTCCCCAGCATGTATAGGGCGAATTAAAAATAAAAAAACTAACAGTACTCACCTTACCTTGCTCCCTGACGCTGTCGCTGCTCCCGGTCTTTTTCTTCAGGCGGCGGTGCTGTATACCTGCTTGCGGCTCACCACAGTACTCTGTGGAGTGGAGAGCCTTTGCTGTCTGCTCCGCAGAAGCCTGTAACTGTATGTGCGTCTGGCGGGGATGTTTTTTTACACCGCAGGTATTCCGAAAAACTTAGAGCATGTTCATTCTTCCGCCCGGTTTCTGGTCAGAACATGAACATGTCAGCGGTTGAGGGGGACGGGCGAATTTGCAAACCACGGACATAACCATCCCCCAATACCACATACAAGATGTCAAAATACCAGCCGGGTTCATTAATGAGAATCCGGCTGGTATTTGCTTACCGTCGTGTGGACGGACCCTACTTCTTACCATTTAAAAAGAAGCGCTGTGATATTTATGTGATAATAATCGCAGGTTGTTTTATTTAATCATTAAAAAAAATAGACAGGGATTCCCAATTATCCACTGTGGTTATATTTCAGAAAAGTGTCATGGATAACAAAACGACGGATAACGCGGCAGAAAAAAAAAGCACTGTACAGTATAATGTTATAATGCAACGACGTATAAAGAACATTGTGAGCGGGATACAGTAAAAGATGATGTGGCTTTACGGCACCAACTAAAGTAGCTGCAGTGAATAAGGGATGGTTGTACACTCACGGTTACTGAATGTGAAGTGACGCATCTGTGAAGCGAGACGACGGATAACGAGATTTTTTGCAACATTGATGGTGATGTAACTGTGAAATGATGGATACTGAAGCGATGGATAATGGGTAACTATTGTATATTAAAACATAATAAAAAAAAAATAGTCTCACCGAACAATGCGTTTTGTGTTAAAGTAGCACTTTGGGCGACATGTATGATCAGGTTTTTCACCCTTTTTGTGGCGTACAATGCACCTAACTGAGACGGCTACGATGTCTAATGCACCTAATGAATGTGTTAGGCGTATTGTTCGTAAGACTCGATACTTTCTAATGCTCCTAACATGAAGGGGTGTTCTGGGGACGTCGCACCACACTCGTGATATTAGACACATATATGAATGTGGTTCGGCAAAACTAAGCGCATTACTGCTCGGACAGGCAGACCTATCTCAGTGTGGTCTGTCAGTGCCTGAGGAGTCGAGGTGGAGCTAGACTTGCTGTAAGGGGCAAAATTGTCCAATATTTCTAAACTTACACCAGTACAATAATAAAAAGTAATTTATTATAATTATCGAACTGTATAAAATTGTATTATTTAAATTTAATGAAAAATATGATCATATAAATTAATATAAAGTATATAATATCTCAAAAATATAAAAATATCTCCTATCAAATGTATTGAAAATTTATAGAATCTAAAACAAATTTTACATTAAAAAACCCATTGATTGTTGTTCAGATTTTTTTTTTAAATTTTTACTACATTAAATTTTAAATTTATTTTTTGCTGCTCTCACCCTTTATTCTGCATACAGAAAAAAACAGCACAGGTATTGCTGGAACCTGTGGTCCTCCAAGCAGGATCAGTATCAGAGTTTCTATTCACTGACATGCTATTCTAATGACTTTTCTTATTTCCAGCCTATCTATAACCTTAGTACATGTTAGGTGCATTACTTATGCGCCTAAGTTCTGTAATGAAACTAACATATAGACGAGGCACCTCGAACTTTACACACCATTTATGAACGCACAAAAACCACTTTCATACATGAGGTGCCTTTTACACTGAAAATGAGACTCCACTATTCACTTTGACGCACCTTCATTCATACCTGTCGCCCTTTGTGTGGTTCGCTATCTGCATTTTAGATGTAATGATAGAAATCCACAATGCTGGCTGGGATTACAACCTCTTTTTTATATATATGTAAGAAATCATACATCATCCTTTGATCACATAGACAATCACATATTACATAGACAATTTCACAAATGGAATAGGGAGAATTTCTGGGCCACTAATTGACATTCTGCTACATGTTATAACTAGTGTTGAGCGATTTTTATCGACAAAGTTGAAATGGGGCAAGGTTTTTATGGTGATCGAAATTTTTCCAGATCATGCGATAATTAAGGTTAAATCTTGCATCATCTATTAAGATCGGGGCCTTTTTCGGCGCTTCCTGTAATTTTGGCGGCCAGCAAATCAGATTACAGAATAGAGCAGGTGAGATGTGTGTGCGACGTCATGACTGGGATGTGAAATGGTTGCGATTGGCTGGAAAAATCACATGACCTCGTTTTACATAGAACAGCGTTTCCTGTTTCAGCCATCAGTGTCTCTCAGCGTCATCATAGGGATAGGACCTGCGCTCTGCCTGTGGCCAAACAGCTCAGCGAAATAGTCTATTTCTGCAGGAGGAGAACCACTTACTATTAGCTGTGATCCTTACAATTTTTTAACATTGAGTGAGTATGTGGAAGGATTACATGTATATGGTAAAGTATTTAAACATTAAAAAAAATCTACCAACTCGTGTGTAAAGTCATTTGGGCACATGGTAGATCGGGGCCCCTTTGTGGCGTACAGCACCTAACTGAAGCTCGTTTCTATAAAGAACACTGGATAAAGTGTAGCGTACTTGTTCTTTAGTGAAATACTTTCTAATCTCTAACGGGGTTTCTATGCAACATTATATTCACTATATTGTGGTTCAGGCCTAACGCATATTTGGACAGCACATCTCATTTCTAGTCATCCCAGGTCTCTTTTGTGTAAGGGCAAAATTCCACTTTTATTAATCAAAAAAGTAATTCATTTAATATATGTATATTAATTTTTAAATTTTTGAAAATTACATAAAATTGATTGTTATATATCCATCCTTAAAAGTTTAAATTACAAATCCTAACAAATTTTACTTAAAAAACCCATTGGTTTTGTTCCAGAAAATACCTGTTTATACAAAACATAACAATAGTGTTTTTTTATTTTGCGCACCACACTTTTATTGAACGCAGCAGTATCTACGTAAATCTCCAAGAGACAGTATCAAGTTCTTATATGCACCGACATGTCAGTATTAATGGGTTACTGTGAGGCATTTATATCCTAAGTTGTGTTGCCTTAAGGATGTGATTTACACATTATCCATTTCATACTGTTGTGGATGACTCCAATTTTGACCCCTTCTCCATACCTTGTTTGGGGTTCGCTAATCATGAAGATGTTGATGCCTACTGCCGATTACGACTTTTAATGTATAATGCTCATAAATCATACATCACCTTTCGAAAAAAATCACTTACGATAGACATTCACATGGACTACGAGAATCTCATGGCCACGCATTTGCTAACATATTATAACCTATAAAAAATTTTACACTATTAGGCTGCATCTATATGACAAAGGACACAATACTCTTCATATTCTGAATCAGAATCTGATGAGTATTTGACCAGTATTTTACACAAAACCTGAAGACTCTTAGCTCGGTTTTTGTTTTTTTGCTGCAGTTTTCAGATTTGTCTTTTCAATCATTTTTGGCAGACAATGTATCATAGGGTACTATTAAGTTTTTTTACACAGATCTGCGGCAAAAAACACTTAAAAAAACAAACACAAAGAGCGACATGTCCCAATACGCAAACGCCATTTTTTTGGTCTATTTTGCACCGAAAACACTTTTGACGCCATATTCTCAATGTAAATTAACTTTCGTACACCAAAACTAGCGCATTACACGCCGGGCATGACACATTGTAATGCGCCTAAAAATTATACGCTGTGCGCCTCCATAACGCAATGCACATTGCATCTACTAGTAATGATATGTTATGTACCTCCGTTGCACAGTGCGCCTTAATAGGCGCATTACATACACGCAATGATATGCTTTGTGCCGCGATTTGCGCAATGAGCCTTTTTTGGTGCAAAGCGCCTTTTTAGGCGCATTATGTTTACTATGCAAGATTTTTGAGAGGATTGTACTTTCTGGTGCACTTTACACTGATTTAATGCGCCTAAAAACTGCCGCGGCGCCGCCAATTTTCGGACATGTTACCCAAAGCTTTCTGGTCGTTTTTTATGCCATCCCATTGACTTCAATGGTACATTTTCCACCGTTTTCAGAGTGACATCTGAGAGAAGGATAAATGTTTTCAAAGTTTTTTTTTAAAAGATGGTGGTCTTGAAATCGTGTGGACTACAGTACAACTTTTCTAATGTGGCCTATGGGGATGGCTTTTCAATCATTTTTTGAGGATTCTGAAATTTCAGAATCCTCGTTAAAAAACAACTGTAATTCCTCGCAGTGTAGTCAGGCCCTTATTCAAGATATAACTGAGAATTTATCGCTTTATGTATGTTAGTATTCTGCAGTACAAAAATTGTAAATCTTTGCACCAACGTTTAATATAAGTTATGCCAGAAATTGATATAAATTATAGCTGAAATCTTTGATAGTTCATAGCTGGCATTGATTTTTCATTCAGGCACTGAAAGCTACGACTAGTGTGCTAAGAGTCATATGCCTCTTAATATACTGGGGGCAATGTTGTGCTCATTAAAATGGGCACATGACACACCGGTCTAAATGAATTTCCAGTAAAGTCTCTATACTTTTGAAAACTAAATGTGTACATGAAATGGATTAGCAAAGCAAATCAATAAAAAATAAGTACAATATGACATTTATGAATTAATTAATGGAGTGTGTGCAACGAGCTAGAGGGGATGCCGAAGAGTAATACTGCAATTCAGATTCTGGACAATGTAAAATTTAAGTTCGGAGTGCTCTCTTCAGAACGGTTATGTTATCAAATGGCACATGACCACTCCAGCCAATCAGTGGCTACTACACATATGAGTCGACTGCCTGGGGGCTTCAGTCAACAAAAGAATTGGGCAAGTGCCTGGCAGCGTCAGAGCTGGAATGAAGCTGAGTATAGAGGTAAGGATGTTTTTTAATTACTCCAGCAAAAAAAGCTTGATAACCCCTATAAGGTGGTTGCTTTAATTATGCAGCTGTTATCAACGTCGCACAAACCGACAAGTCAGATGACAGCCGTTACAACTGGATCTAAATATCTTGGGCCCCATGTATGAAAAATGTCTGGGTCTAAAACTTTCCTTGTTGCCCACAGCAACCAATTGGAGCGCCCCTTTAATTTCATATAGTGTTCTGTAAAATATGAAAGGGGAGCTCTGATTGGTTGCTATGGACAACAAAGAAGGTCTTAGACCCAAAACAGTTTTCATACATGTGGCTCTTGTGTAATACTGTCAAAGGGTTCAGGAATCTATAGATAGAACTTAAAGGGGTTTTATCATTGCACGCTTTCACAGACTTGAGCTGTTTCTATCTGTTACAGTCTCAAATACACGGGCGAGTCTCTTCTCTCAGTAGGCTGTTCTCTCCTCCCAGCAGGAGTGTATCCCCTCTCTGAAGAGTTGTAACATCATCACTGTGTGTGAGCAGTGGAAGGGAGAGGATATCACAGCTCTGAGGATCTCCTGCAATGCTCAGTTCTCATGTCTGCAGAGCTGTCATCTGTCTCCCAGGCTGCACAAGCTCCTTGTAACCAGAACACCTGCATTAGTGTAAACAATTATACATACAGCTTGAACTGATGAAACAAATGTGAGAAAGGCATGCTGCCCTTCTGTTATCAGGCAGGAGGTAGAACAGACTGTATAAGGCTGCGTTATATGGGGGTAGGGGGGAGGTGAGCAGTGTATAAGGCTATGTTATAAAAGGAGAGAGTGAATCTAGTAGCTACAGATTCAGTAATAGATCTTTTATATAGAACTATTAATGGGAGAATCGGCATAGAGGAGCTGAGACAACCTTCATTGTACACAAACAGCCCCCTCAGGCAGTTCATTTCACTTTAAATTTCAACAGCTTAGAGAGTGCAGGCAGCCAATAACAGCACAGGGGGCGTGTCCCATCCAGAGGGTGTGTCTGAACAAGCTGAATGAAACGTCAGTCAGCCAATCACAGAAAAGGGTGTGTGTCCCATCCAGCTGCTGCAGAAATAGCTATAGATTCACAGATTAGCTCAAATCTGCTATACTAAGTCATTTAGGTAATATAAACCAACTGCAAAAGTGCTTATTTTTACTATCCCCATCACGAGAGATCTGATCTTTGTAGCGAGAAAACCCCTTTAAGTTAATGAGTACAGAAAGATGGGATCTGATCCTGTAGGAGTAAAAGGTTTACTAAAGGTGAAACTGTTACCTTATCTGAAAGGAGGATATAATGGATGGAAAGAAGCTCAGCTCTGTGATATATACAGTAGGTTAATATGATTTGGAGTTTGATTTCTGAATAAAAAGCAGAGCAAATCCTTAAAAGATTTCCAAAAGAGAAAGTGTTGCTGACTGCACCCAAAAACAGTGATTGACAGTTTTCTGTCTACATACACTGACTTATAGAAAACTGTCAATCACTGTATGTGGGCGAGGTAAGCAGTACTTTTACTATTTCTCTTAGGATTCACTCAGGAATCCTGCTCCAAATCACATAACTCAATATATCACAAATCTCAGCTTCTCTCCTCTATATAACCCTATATATCACAGAGCTAAGCTCCTCTCATCTATCATATAAACATATATATCAGAGAGCTCAGCTTCTCCCCTCTATCATATAACCCTATATATCACAGATCTCAGCTCCTCTCCCTCTATCATATAACCCTATATAACCCTATATAACCCTATATAACCTGATGAAGCACGCTAGAAGCGTGGGAAACGTGTTGAGTTATTTTTAAGTGAGCATTTTTTATTGTTTTAAATGTATTTTATTGCACAATAAATATACCTTCGAAAATAGAGGTATAGTCATAATTTTGACTGGAGGTGGTACGTTGGCGGCTGAGCGCTGGAATCCTTTGAATTTGGCAGCTTTTCAAATCTGGTACATCTGAGTATATAACCCTATATATCACAGAGCTCAGCTTCTCTCCTCTATCATATAACCCTATATATCACAGAGTTCAGCTTCTCTCCTCTATCATATAACCCTATATATCACAGAGCTCAGCTTCTCTCCTCTATCATATAACCCTATATATCACAGAGCTCAGCTTCTCTCCTCTATCATATAACCCTATATATCACAGATCTCAGCTCCTCTCCCTCTATCATATAACCCTATATATCACAGAGCTCAGCTTCTCTTCTCTATCATATAACCCTATATATCACAGAGCTCAGCTCCTCTCTTCTATCATATAACCCTATATATCACAGAGCCCAACTTATCTCCTCTAATATATAACCCTATATATCACAGAGCTCAGCTTCTCTCCTCTATCATATAACCCTATAGATCACAGAGCTCAGCTCCTCTCCTCTATCATATAACCCTATATATCCCATAGCTCAGCTCCTCTCCTCTATCATATAACCCTATATATCACATAGATCAGCTCCTCTCTCTCTATCATATAACCCTATATATCACAGAGCCCCACTTATCTCTCTAATATAAACCTATATATCACAGAGCTCAGCTTCTCTCCTCTATCATATAACCCTATATATCACAGAGCTAGCTCCTCTCCTCTATCATTAACCCTATTATCACATAGCTCAGCTCCTTCTCTATCATAAACCTATATATCACATAGCTCAGCTCCTCTCCTCTATCATATAACCTATTATCACAGAGCTCAGCTTTCTCCCTATCATATAACCCTATATATCACAGAGCTCAGCTTCTCTTCTCTATCATATAACCCTATATATCACAGAGCTCAGCTTCTCTCCTCTATCATATAACCCTATATATCACAGAGTTCAGCTTCTCTCCTCTATCATATAACCCTATATATCACATAGCTCAGAACCTCTAATAAATAACCCTATAGATCAAAGAGCTCAGCGTCTCTACTATATCATATAACCGTATATATCACAGAGCTCAGCTCCTCTCCCTCTATCATATAAACCTAAATATCACAGAGCTCAGCTTCTCTCCTCTATCATATAACCCTATATATCACAGAGCTCAGCTTCTCTCCCACTATCATATAAACCTAAATATCACAGAGCTCAGCTTCTCTCTCTATTACATTCTGCTCTCAGATAAGGTTTCAGAAATTTTCTGACAGATTTGCTTTAAAGGGACTTGAAGGGGTTCCTAAATAAAGGTCCACTGGGACCTTTATTTGAAGAGAACCTGTATAAAGCTGCAGGTGTCTGCACATTTCTTTTGCAGGGGCAGTAGTAACACGCCCAACACAACAAACCATAAAAATATTCATTAACATTAGAATTGTTCAAGTAGGAAAATTGTCATAATGCTGTTAAAGGGGTTGTCTCACTATAAGGATTACTTATTATGTTAAAGATCTTGCAAAAACAAGTCACTTTGAAATATATGTCCATTAACTGTGTCCTACCTATTCTGAGATATCCCCTCTTGTATGGGCTGCATCAGCTCCTCAGGTCGCTATAGCTACAGACCTGTTCAATCTCCCATGATAGGCTGCCAGCACTGGTTGCTATAGCTACAGACCTGGCTTCTACTGAAGCATAGCAAAAGCCAGTAAACACGCCCCTGAATTCAAAATGAAATCAAGAAAATAGGACTGAGGTGAGATGAATCATTGTAGTGAGACAACCAATTTAAATTCAAATTTGTTGTCCAATTCTTCCTCATAAGCCACATTTACATTACAGTTGTAAAGATGTAAAAGTCCAATCAATGCTCAAAGCAATTTGTCAAAATACCTAACGTTCAATGGCGTTTCGAAACTTAGCTGGAAATATGCCCTTTGAATTGCCCAGGTCCAAATGATGCATATAGGGGAATCTTAATGAATGCCCATGGATCAGAAGGTATAAGCCTAGTACCACATTTCCTGCAGCCCTGCAAGGCATTATTCAATTGCTTCCCACCCACATATAAAACACCTTAATATAAGATGTAAAGCAGCTTAAAGGATAAAGATTTATCTCAATAGAGGTTTGTCAAACAGTGGATATATCTCATTTATATGAACTTCACTAAATCTTCACATTGTGTAAAGGAACAGAAGTAAAGGATAAAGGAGCCCTACAAGACAATCACATTCGTGTATAAACATGTATAAAAAAAAGGCAAAACAAAATCAATCTATAACTAAAACATCACAAAAATCAGATGCAAATTTTAAAGTCCCCCCTTCTGTTCCCAGAGGAGCTACCCAGAGGAGGCGCTCCCCTCCATGACTACCTCCTTAGCTCAATTACCTGAAGCTGAAAGCTGGATCTCAGCAGAGCTCATGGTGCTGAAGGCTTGTGATGAGGAATCTGCTGCATGATCCATTTTCCTGCTTCATGTAATAGGGGAGTGGATAGGAGACGACCCTTCGTTTAGCCCTGGTGTGCTGCTCCTTATAATTATCCTTTCTCCATTTGATACAATTTAAAAAAAAAAAATGCAATATAATTCATATGATTCTATTTTAGTGCTGTTTAAATAAAGATACAGTCATAAGACAGTGCTTGCTGGTAGCTTCCACAACCCACACATTGCAGATCTCAGTGATGTCACACACATTTTCTTTGAAGAGATAGAGAGCATGCAAGAACTGAAGATGGCATAAATCATGAAAATGCTTTTACAGACCATTTGTTGTATCATGGGCTTGAATAGCTCTTCATGTTCACTGTATGAAGACCATGGGAGCGGTAGTTATTAAATTCAGTGAATAGAGGAGGAGAATCCAATAGAAATAACATAACTGCATAGCTGTGTGTACTGTAGAGACACAGCCTGTGCTGCTTAGAGACACCCCACCCTCTAAACAAATGTACAGTCAGTGCTGCACATAAATGACACCCCCAGGCCTCAGCATTGCTGGTAGCTAACTACCGAAGGGAGGCATGCTCTCTAAGAACATATAGACACATGTGTAAACATAATCTATACATATTCCGCCCTTATTGCCTTTTGCTTCACCACCATTTCTACATAGATTGTAAGCTCTTGCAAGCTGGGCTCTCATACCTCCTTTAATAACAGCTTTCTTATTATGTAATGTTTGGTTTTGTCTGTACCTTTGTTCTGTGTATTGTAAAATGCTAAGAAAAATGTTGCTGCTATATAAATAAAGATTATTAATTTTAAACCCACACTGTATAAACACATACATAGTACCTAGAACCTAGAATAGTACCTATCTATCTATCTATCTATCTATCTATCAATCCTTATCTATTATTTTTATCTATTTTTATCTATATCTACATGTATATTAATTATATATATATATATTAGTTTCATAGTTTCATAGTTTGTAAGGCTAAAAAAAAGAAAACTCGTCCTTTCTAGTTTCAGCCTGTTTTTGCTAAGGTGTTGATCCAGAGGAAGGCAAAAACCCCCAATGAGGTAGAAGCCAATTGTCCTCATTTTGGGGAAAATTCCTTCCTGACTCCAATCTGGCAATCAGAAAAATCCTGGATCAATGACCCCTCTCCTGAATCCTAGTCACTATAACTTGTTTATTTTTTACGCTCCAGAAAATGCACCCAAACCCTTTTTAAAATTTCGGTTATTGAATTCACCATGACCAGTTCCTCTGGCAGAGATTTCCATAGTCTCACTGCTCTTACAGTAAAGAATCCCTTTCTATGTTTTATGTAGAAACTTTCGTTCCTCAAGACGGGAAAGGATGCCCCCTTTTTCTAGTACAGCCCTGTGTATAAATAAATCTTGGGGGAGAATCTTATTATTGACCTTTGATGTATTTAAACATATTTATTATATCCCCCAGAAGCCTTCTTTTCTCAAAACTAAATAACCCTAATCTTGCCAATATTTCTGTGTACTGTAGTCCACCCAGTCCTTTTATTATTTTTGTTGCCCGCCTTTGTACCTGTTTCAAGCTCTACAATGTTTTTTCCTGTGCACTGGTGCCCAAAACTGTACAAAATATTCCCATGTGTGGTCTAACCAGTGACTTGTATAATGGGAGAATAATGTTCTCATCATGTGCATCTATGCCCCTTTTAAATGCACCCCATGATCCTATTTGCTTTGGCTGCTGCTGCCTGACACTGGCTGCTAAATTAAGTTTTACTGTCCACCAGGATTCCAAGTCCTTCTCCATGTCACTTTTACCCAGTGTTTTTCCATTTAACAGTAATCATGTAATGGATTTCTCTTCCCATGTGCAAACCTTGCATTTATCCAGTGTTAAACCTCATCTGCCATTTCCTGCCCAGGCCCTCCAACTTATCCAGATCCCTTTGTAATAACATTTTAATCCTCTATTTGTTGATTACTTTACAGAGCTTAGTATCGTCTGCAAAGATCGATATTCTACTGTGTTTTCCCCTGTGTATGATCATTAATGAAAATGTTTAAAGGGGAAATAGGGCCCAATACTGCCCCTTGTGGTACCCCACTAGTAACAGCGATCCAGTCTGAGTATGTCCCGTTAATTACTACCCTTTTTTTTTCTATCAGTGAGCCAGTTACTTACCCACTTGCACACATTTTCCCCCATTCCAAGAATTCTCATTTTATTTACCAACCTTTTATGTGGCACCGTATCAAATGCTTTAGAAAAATCTAGATATATGACATCCATTTCCCTCACCCCGATCCAGTCTAGCACTAAACTTCCTCATAGAAGCTGATGAGATTAGTCTGACAGGACCGATCCTTCATGAACCCGTGCTGGAACGGCGTTATACATTTATTTTCAGTATATATATACACACACATACACATATGTTTTTAAGGCAGACAGACATGCATTCAGTTCAGCCTATTGTGCTCTAGTGTTGATCCAGAGAAAGGTTAAAAAAAAAAGAAAACAAGAAGTAGAAGCCAATTGGCCTCATTTTAGGGCAAAAATTTCTTCCCGACTCCAATCTAGTGCTCAGAATGAATCCCTTCCACCCTTTTTCAGAATCCTGGTCCCTATAACTTTTCCTATTATTACATCTAGAAATGTATCCAAACCCTTTTTGAACTCTGTTAGGGAATTCACCATAAAAGGTTCCTTAGTCTCACTGCTCTTACAGTAAAGAATCCCTTTCTATATTTACGTAGAAACCTTCTTTCCTCTGGATGTAGAGGATGCCGACTTGATCTAGATACAGTCCTGGGAATAAATTGATCATAGGAGAGATTCCTTCCTGCCTTTCTTTCTTTCTTTCTTTCTTTCTTTCTTTCTTTCTTTCTTTCTTTCTTTCTTTCTTTCTTTCTTTCTTTCTTTCTTTCTTTCTTTCTTTCTTTCCATACATATATGCTTTATTCACATAACATCAGTATGTTCTAAAGTACTGTAAAATTGGTGAAGCAACATGTAATGTGACAAGTCAAGAAAAACAAATTTAAAAACATAACACTAGAGGAAAGGGGAATCAAATCACAAGATCAAATGATTCAGTAAATCCTTAGTATACACAAATACACATACAGTGATATCTTCAGTGATATTTAACTTAAATGTAGCAAGTAAATTTTTGGCAAAATAAACCATCATTTCATGGCAAAGAATGTTATTTCAACTTTTTCAATGCTTTCAATGGCTTTTGAATAACACAAAAAGTTTTGATATAACTATTGGGTTAATCTTTGCTAAATCTGTATATACAAACATACATACATTTTTTATCAATACATACAGACATGTATACACAGTCACAACCAGGGCCGTCTTAACACTGCCGGGATGGGCCCCTTTTGCCGGGGCCCCGGGGGAACCGCCCACCCCTTTCCCAAAGGAAGGACGGGCCTGGTCCAACAAAATATCCATCTTATCAACCTTTTTCTTCTGACTCCAGTAGATTTTTGTTTACCCCGGAAACACAAAGCGAAGGAACATGATTTTTTGGGGGGTGGGGGTTTTCTCTTAGTATGGTTTTTTGGGGGAAAGGGGGGTTGATTTTTTGTTGGGACCCGGGTGCATAAAACCCAATTTTGGGGGGGAGGCAATCCCCCCGGATATTGGTGCGTAGGTGGTCTATACCCAGATCACATTTTGCAATTTTGGGAAACCATGTACCCCCAAACCAGAAATCATCAGCTAAACTTTAAAGTGTGCAGGGGATGAAGTTTAGTACAATTTTTTTTTGTAGTTTTTTTTTTATACAGGTTATCTTTTTGGACTATGTAAGACTCACTAGACTACATCGGACACACATTGGATCCATTTTGTTAATAAAATGGTCAACATAGGCTGATATTGGGGATGTTTTATTTTTAAAAAAATGTTTTTTGTGTAATTGTGTTTTTTTTTCTTTTGTTTTTTTTTTTTATTTTTTACCCGTCTTGTAATTTCTGACAATGCTCCTATTAACGCTAGGACTTGGTTTTAGACAACTTTGTTTTTTTTTACCCCAAGACTGTACACACCCCTGTCACCCCTTACGACAGACCCCCAAAGCACCCGGGCAAAGGAAAATGGGGAAAAGCGGGTTACCCTAGAAAAAGACCCCTAATATGATAGTCAGCTTCTAGAGCAGCTGTGGGCTAGAATTTTTAGTGTGGGAAAGGACCAATATCCATGGACCTTTCCATCCTGATAGTATCAGCTTGCAGTTATTTGACTTGCAACTATTTAGGATTTGATTAGCTATGAAGGTTCTTTTCATGTAACTGCATTGTTTGTGTTTTGCTCCTAAAAGAATCCAAATTTTTATTTTAAGTATTTTGTTAGTATTTTGTAAATCCATCTTTGGCTTTCAACACTGCCTGAATCCTTCTGGGGAGCATTGATCACATTCAAAACAGTTTTTCCGGGAATTGATCCCCGGTCTCTTCTAAAATTCCCCCTGTCGGGGCATAAGGTCGCTCACTGATTTGGGGAGCTGAGGCAGGGGGCCCAATCTGGCGACTCTTCTTTACTGTGATTAAACCATTTCTATGCCAATCTTGATGTATGCTTTGGGTTCCTGTCTTGCTGGAACACTATGTAATCCTTTTCATACTCATAGTAATTAATCTTAAGGGAACTCATTTGAGGTGCTCACTAAAACTCAGCATTGAGACCCCATTTTCCTGTAAAGTACCCAAAGGTTTTTTGGCTGAAAAACAAACTATCTTTGGGTTTTTCCTCCACCAAACTTGAAAGTTCCTTAAATTTCTTGTTCCATTAGGCTCATTTTCCTTGATTTTTCAAGACCCATTTGTATCCATCAAAGTCCAGTCTACTAAACTTCGTCCTATCGTTCCAAATCACCCGTTTTCAATTTTTTATTTTCCCTTTTAATTTTTTTTTACAAACGGGAGCCCCCCCCCCCCCCCCTTTCCAGACTTGTGTAGTATGTGTTGTATGGTGCTACATGGATGTCTGTGATATCACTATTACGAAGCATATGAGCCACCTTCACTGCTGTGTTTACTGTGCCAGAACTAATAGACCTTCTGATGTGCCAACTTGATGATATTTTGCCTGGACGGCCACCACTTGACTTTTTAATGAATTAACAAAAATAATTTCATATTTTTCCCAAATTGCATGGGGCCGCATTAAAAGCATTTTTTGGAATTTTTTTTTGGGGCCCTGAGACACTGCGTGGGGGATGTTCTATTTCTCTTTTTTTGGGATACCTTCTTCATGGCTGCTCCATGATTCAAACCCAAACCCGGGATCCCCAAACTGCGGGCCTCAAGTGTTGGGGAAAATACAAATCCCCTCTGCATTTATATAATTATAAAAGGGGAATGATGGGAGTTGCAGTTTCCCAACACAGAGGGGCCCCAGTTTTATATGCTTGCCCCAACATTTCACTTGGAATCAACCTAATAACATACCCACTATTGGGAATTAAACAGGTTTTTTAATTTTTTAATATACAATAAGCAAAACAGTAACAACGCAGTTACATGGCAAGGATCTGCATAACTAAGCATATGCTAAACAGTTGCAAGTCAAATTTATGTTTGAAATAGCCAAGATGATTTTCTATAAAATGATGGTAGTCTCAAATTCAAAGCTTTAGTAGATGGTGAGATATGGAGCCTGAAAGTCAAAAGTTCAAAACATTGTTACCCTTTTGCTTTTCAGTATATATATTGACATACAGCAGCCAATAAATGCCAAAACCAGAAAATGTCGGCATCTGTTTGGTCCATTGGTCACAGATCGAGCATTTCCCACAACATACAGTGGGTTGGAAAGTATTCATAACATTTGAAGTTTTCATAATTTTTAAACGTTAAATGTATTTTATGTGATAGCACAACACAAAGTATCAAATATTTGTAAAATGTACAGAGATTGATGTATGCTTTTCCAAATGTTTGCACATTAAAAAACTAAAAAGTGTGGCGTGCATATGTATTCAGCCCCTTCTACTCTGATACCTCTAAATGAAATCCAGTGTGACCAATTGTCTTTAGAAGTCCCCTAATTAGTAAATTAAGTACATCTGTCTGTAACTTATGCTCAGTATGATTACAGCTATTTTGTGAAGACCGTTGCTCAGGGATAAAGTTGTAGCACAGTGTATTGCAAGGTTAGGTTTTAAAGAAGTAGCCAAAGCTCTGAACATCTCATGGAGTACTGTTCAATCCATCATCTGTAAATATTAGTATGATAAACTGCCAACCCAGACAAGAAGAGCAGTAATTAGATAAGTAGCCAATGGGCCCGGGGTCACTCTGGATGAGCTGCAGGGATTCACAGCTCAGGTGGGAGAATCTTTCCTCAGGACAACTATTGTCACGTCAAGGGAGGTACAGTGAGCCCTGACTGGAACCCTATATTTACTATTTTGCCATAGGCAAACTTAAACTCTATCAGTTCTCTATCTATTAAACACTAAAACGTAACTTTTATTATATATAACTCTTAACCTCTATACACACTATTTAAACCTGATCTCTATCCTCATCATTTAACCCTTTTTGCTTCTGAAAGAGGGAATAACTCCTTTCTATCATCAGGTCTGGTGGAACCCACCTATTAACAGGAGAGCCTTATATCTATAGCAAAGTACTAGCTTCAGTAAGGGGTCCCAAGCAAATACTTGGGGGAGTCGTCCTAATCTCATAGACACAGAACAAAAAGGCCCCCTTGTGACACTTGTAGACAGAGGTGAGAGATCACAATTTAAAACGTCATGCCCGACCTCGCCCCATGTTTCGCCAGCTAACCTGGCTTTATCAAGGGTTAGGGTCCGATCACATGTGGTCTGACTCACTTCCTTTTATATCATGTTAGGTAAACAACCCCCTTCAGGTGCTCACCAATTAGCCATCAGAGAATCCACTAAAGCCCACTCCCCCTTCCGCACGCGCGCACTCATAACATGTCCTGCTAAAGCTGCCACCATGCTCTCATAAGCCAACAACCTTCAGTCAAATTCGCCATCTCCATAACGGGCTTGCGCCCCATCTTACCGTACTGCCCGTGCCAATGCACTGCACAACAAAAACCTCA